>JAQQSW010009806.1:0-13141 GCA_028646575.1 Pseudocheirus occidentalis
CAACTGAGTAACAGTTCCAACCACTGATATCTCCTTCCTCTCATCTCCCATCAAATAAATTGCAAACATCAATTAATAATATTTTCACTTGCCTTTTTTATGTATTTGCATGTCTTGTTCCACCCTGCTAAACTGTAGGCTTCTGACATAGCACTGACCACAGGGCCTTGGACATAATCCACTCAGGAAATAATTCAACTCAAGAAGTTTAATTCAATAAATATTTATCAAGGACCTACCACGTCCAGGGCACCATAGTTGGTGCTGGGAGAGAAACAAAATGTAGACAAGAAATAGTCTCTGCCCCCATGAAGCTTATGGTCAAAGACCTGTGAAGTGACTAGGGTTTCACGGTGCTTCTGTGTGTGGGTCCGTGTGACATGGGAGTTGTCATGGGACACAGAGTTCTTCCAGGTGCCTTTACACTTGGTGCCAAGAGGAGGCCCTTTGTCAGGTAGAGACACACAGGTGTAGGCAGAACATTTCGCCAGCCTCCCAGGCATCTTCCTCTCCCTCTCCCCTAAGTCTGGCTGCATTCGGACAAACCTAAAGAGAACAAAGACTGAGCTCTGGAAAGTGTTTAGCTTCCTTGTTCCTAAAACCTTGAGATTTCTCCCTCTGCCCCCTCAGAGGGGTTGCCTTGAACACTTTGTGGAGAGAACTACCCCTGTGCGAATGATTCTAAGTGTTGGTTCCTTACCAAAGTAAACACTTGAGGCTGATAGGTTGAAAATGCTAACTCTGTGTGCATGTGTGCGCATGTGTATGTGCGCATGTGTGTGCATGTGCACGTGTGCAGACACCCTGTTGACTCCCTTCATTTTCATTCTTGTCTGGGCTGTAAGGATCCTAGAATGTGGCTCTTGGAACTTGGCATTGGCTTGCTTTGCCCCCAGCCCAGCATCTCCTAGCCTTCCCACAATGGCTGGCTCATTTCTCCCTTTACATACACGGCAGGCATGTGGCACCAAGTTTTTATTTCTGTGCCCACTTATCCCTGTCTGATGAGGAAATCTGACAATAGAACCAAAAAGTCAAAATTTTCATGTGGTGGATTGAATTACATTTTCTCCTGTGTGTATAGTGAATGTTATTGTCACTGCAGAGAGAGACAGAGAGAGAGAGAGAGAGAGAGAGAAGAAGAGGGAGACGGAGAGAGAGAGAGGGAGGGAGAGGGAGAAGGAGATGTAGAGAGAGAAACACAGACAGAAAGAAAGAAGAGGAAGGGGGGAAAGGAGGAAGGACAGAGATTTCCCATCCTTGGTATATTTTAGGTAATTGTGAAAACAGGCGGCTGAGGAAGTGAGGGGGAGCTCTTCCACAACAAATATCCTTACATGTTGTAGGATTTGGGAAGCAAGACCTTCTCTCCCTCTCCCTCATCCCTTCCCATGCACTCTTGATTATTAAGATACTCAGTCTTATAAGGGGTGTTAGATAATTAATCCTGTGGAGAGACACCATCGACAAATGCTAGAATCTATTTAAATAATGAAGAACTTCTTTTAATGTCTACATGAAAAATAACCGGGCTGGTGGCCCGGAAGAGAAAGAGTCTGTATTAATTGAAATGTACTTTTCCCTTCAGAGGATGGGTATTTTTCTTTTGCCTGAACACACACACACACACACACACACACACACACACACACTCTACACAACACGCTATACTCACGAGAGTCTCCTTTCAGCTGAAAAGAAATCAATTATGTTTCATGGTCGCCTTCCAAAACCCACTTTTGATTGTATGATTTTGTTTCAGTTTAGAGTGCTCCAATCAGTCCCTTAGAAAAAAAAAAAGGAGGAAAAAAAATTCTGTAAGCAAATATCTGGGCTCCACTGTCGATTCTCAGCCATTCTGTATATTGACAGCAATCAGGATTCAGAGGCTGCTGAAACTTCCCCTCTAATTGAACTGGGAAAGGTAAACCCAGTTTCAGTGCTCTGCACGCCGTAATTGCAATAATTTAATTTAGCTATTTAACCTGTAATTCAGTGGTATTTATTAAGGAGCATGGGAGAAAATGAGGCCATTAGGAGCCAGAGATGAATACATTGAAATGAAAATGAACACTTCTAACTGCTAGTTGACCTTCGTTTTGTAGCAGTTTTTATTAGACTGGTCACGGTAATTACCGGGATGTGAATCATGGAGAAAAGTGAATAATTCTGTAATGAACATTTTTATTCATTATCTCACATTTTCAGAAACTGGGCAAGTTATCGGGGAGAAGTATCTGTAGTGTTCCCCCTTGTTTGTTTTTCAACAAATAATGGTTTGTGGACAATAGCCCTGGTGCACAACATCTTTCTGATCGGTGGTGAATTTGGGTTCTCGGGAACTGATGTCTTGCTGCATCACACATGCAGCCGGGAGCAGACTGAACGTTGATGTTTCTAGTGCATTTAGGGAAGACACAAGCATTTCTAAATTGAACCAGAAAAGTAAGCGTATCCTGAGAAGGCAAGTGGCATCTCCTCCAGTCAGACTGGGGACAGTTGCTTTAAATTATTGAGCACATTCAAAGTTTTAGTAACTCGTGGAATGAGCAGAGCGGTGTGTGCCGTAGCAATCACAGTCAGCCCGACCCATCCCTTGGCATTCATGTTGCTTCATTAGTCTTATCCTGCATCCTTGCAATATTCAGGGCCCCAAATGAAATGGGGATGAAAAGGGGAGAGGGTTTTGTCAGTCCTGGAACACTGTATAGCTGCTCCTCTGAATGCACGGTGGTAGGCTGCTGTTTGTAAACTGGGGGGCAATGTTTATTGGGCTTATTTCCATATTGTTTTAGTCTTCCTGGTGGTGCTGACTGAGGGAGCATCACCCCTCATAAAGAAGATGGAATCACTTGATGATGTTTAGTGAGGCCCAAGAGCTGTCTTAACGAGAAAGCAGGTAAATTGTTAGAATTCCTGGGAGTCTGAGGATCTGGTTTCTAATCCTGGCTCTGAGGCTTGTTATCCAGGTGACTCTGGTTAAAGTAACTATGATGGCTGGACATCAGTTTCTCTGTATCTATGAGAGAGGATTATTTTTCTAAATTCCCTTCCAATACTAACATTCTTTGACCTCTCTACCATTCACCAATCTGTGTCCAAGACAGAGATGTTGAAATAAAAACTGTTTAGTTTATCAAGAGAAACAGAGACAGAGAGAGATGATAGAAACAGAGAGAGACAGAGACAGAGAGAGACAGAGAGAGACAGAGAGAGAGGGAGAGAGGGAGAGAGACGAGACAGAGAGAGACAGAAAGAGAGAGAGAGAGAGAAGGGGAGAAGGAGAGAAGGGAAAGAAGAAGAGAAAGAGGAGGGGGAGAGAAGGGAAGATGGAAGAAGAGGAGAGAAGGAGGGAAAGAGGGAAGAGTTAGAGAAGGAGGGGAGAGAGAGAGAGTGAGAAAGCGAGAGAGAGAGAGAGAGAGAGAGAGAGAGAGAGAGAGAGAGCGAGAGAGAGCACAAGAGCTTGTGTGTTTAAGATCTTACTGTTGTCAATGAAACCTTATTAGAGACAATGATGATATATCTCCTCAGCTGTGTCAGGGTCTTCATTTCCTGCTTTCTCTGTTCTCTGCAGAGTACCACTGAGCTCATACTTTGACCTCAGAAGGAATAGGGATGTGGGTTTGCTGTGCATTATGGATATCTCAGAAGAAAAAATGACAGATATGTTATGAATGTAAAATGTCTAGTCACTGCTTTGCACCATTCTGGCTGGCTTTCGGTTGGAGGACCGCTGCGAGCCTCACTCTTTAAAGAGATTTTCCAACCGGTTTTCTTGTCTTTTGTCATCCCTGTATTAGTTAATAGTTGGTATCTTATTACCAGCGTTGGCCAGTTAACATTCTAAAAATTCCCTGATGCTAAATAAATATTTTCAAAATTTTGATTATTAGGTATATAATGCAGCTTCAGATTTTTTTTTTGCAGAGTAGAGCCAGTCACCTTGATTTTATTTTAAAAGCTAATGTCTTCATTTTTATTGACATCTTTTGTTCTTCTATCACTTTATTTCCAGATAGATCACTCCCACCCATTACCACCTGGCCAGCTATCCCTAACAATGATTTTTTTAAAAAGAGAAAAAAAATCAGTTCAGCAAAACCAACTAGCACTTCACCTGTGTCTGAGAGTTTATGCAATATTCCACACCTATAGCCCTCTGCCTGTGCAAAGATGAGAGGAAGACACCTTGATTTTCAAAGTATATTCTTGGTATGTTAGTGCTCAGCAGCTTCAACTTTATTGATCAGAAATAAAGTTAAACTATATTCAGCGTCTGCCTTCCCTTCTGGAAAATAAAAATATTTTTGGTCACTAAGCATTTTTTTTTTCAGAAAATATGTCTAGATTGCATTTCTCTAGGGGCAGCAATGGAGAAATACTGGTCAGCTTGATAGAGAAGACTTGTACTCCTAGTGAGACTGAATTGTTCTTCTTAGTCATAATGGCCAGAGACCCCCCCATGGCTTCTGCACTGGGTGATCCTAGTTGACTTCTTTCTTGTGCATTATTCCCAATGAGTGAAAAACTAGGGCTCCTCTGGAGGTACCATGGTCTAGCAGGTGTCCTCCTGGATCCCCCAGTGGAGGGGGCTGTTGTAATGAGAACAGGACTAGAGTATTTCTTACAATCCATTGAAATAATGAAGCATTTTGAAAACAAGGTGGGACTACTTAGGCAGATTGAGCAAGGACACCAGTCTTGGGAATATTCTGATGGTCAAGGTCAACCACTGGGGAATGGTCCAGACTAGCAGAATTTCACCAAACTGGGGGGATTCAGTCACGCTTCTGCAGCTGGCTGGCACAGATTGCGTGGCATCCCTGCTTTGTTGGTGGGAATCCTTGGTCTGAACTCGGTAAGGGAGAAATATGATAAAGAACATAAACAACGTGATGTAGAAAAAAAGAATGTTGTCCATCCCTGTCTTGGAAAAAAAATGGTAGTAGTAGGGGTTTGGGGGGGGAGGATGTTCCTATTTTAGGCTTGGAAAAGCAGGTCCCCATCATTGGAGCCAGCTCCTGAAATGATCAGAAGCCACTGTACGCCATCATGTACTGGAACTTTGAAACCTCTCCTCCGCTTGGTTGCTTGGTTACAAGATCATTTGTCATGTATTCCGGGAGAAGGGGGCTCAGGGTGGGGAGGGGGGGCAGGAAGATTACATGTGCTGTTGAAAATGCAATGAGCATATCCGATCATATCTAATTCCCATTTATATTACTGTGGACATCCCTACTGCCCAGCTGCCCTCTCAAAGACTTGGAGCTGTGGGATTTTTTTGATGCATGAATGAAGACTGGGAAGTGGGCCAGGACTCTGTTCATGGGCTTCTCCATCATTTATTAGCTTCTAGTTTTAATTGTTTTCCTGCTACTTTCCAGATATTTATCTAGGAAGAAATGTAGTTTCTCACTGTGCCATGTGGATGCATGGGATGGGAACCAGCTACAGAATTTTAACTAGTTCATAAGAATCTGACAAAATCAATGTCTGTCGAAATGTTACATTCTACGGAAAAATGTCTGAAAGCTTGTGTCTTTTATAAAACACACACCACAATGGCCCGTATCTATATCAATGTTCTGTATTAGAGCACCTCAGAATTGACTTTCTATGAAGCTCTAGCTGAACCATCCATTCGGAATCTCACACAGTACTGTGTTTTATAACTCTTAAATGTGGTTTCCTCCTCTGTGAAATGAGAGGGCTGGGACGAGCTCACAGGGGTGGGGAGCCTGTGGCCTCAAGGCCACCCGGGTCCTCGGGTGCTGCCTTTTGACTGGGTCCAAGTTTTACAGAACAAATCCTTTTATTAAGGGCATTTGTTTTGAAAAGTTTGGATTCAGTCAAAGGGCTGCAATTGAGGTCCCAGAGGGCCACATGTGCCCAAGGTTCACAACCTAAGGTACCTTCTGGGTCAGTTAGGTGGTAGAGTCAGAAAAACTTATCTAAGTTCAAATCCAGCCTCAGACTCTTATTGGCTGTGTGACCTTGGGTAAGTCACTTCACCCTGCTTGCATCAGTTTCCTCTTCTGTAAAATAAGCTGGAGAAGGAAATGGCAAACCACTCCACTCCAGTATCTTTGCCAAGTAAACCCCAAATGGGGTCATAAAGAGCCAAATACAACTGAACAAGGTCCATTCTGTGTTATTTTATGTCCTAGTTACCTGGTTTTGTGTTTCATAGCCTTACAGGACCCTATGAGGGCAAGGATCATGTCTCATTTAAGCTATTTACTCCCCACCAATATCAACGTAGTCCTTTGTACATAGAAGGTGCTTATTAAGTGTTGGTTGAACTGAATACCACAATACTTTCTTCAACAACCACATGAGGCTATTGCGATATGTGTTATCATCCACATTTTACAGACAAGGAATTTGAGGGCTCGGAATGGGGAAGTGACTTGCCTGGAGCTGCCATATGCCTAGTTAAGGGATAGAATTGGGCTTCCAAATCATTCTCCAAGACCCTTTCTTCATCATCCCACACTATAAACCTTCCAAACCTTATTTCCTTGGCATGACCTTGCTGAAGGAAAGGAACAAAGCTGGCTTCAGCTGCTTCCTGTACTGTTCGACCACTCCGAGGGATCTGTAGTAATTCAGTTCAGCATTAGCAGCCAAAATATTAGTGAGCAGGACGTGGTGCAGCGGGTAGAGCCCAGGCCTGGAAATCAGGAAGACTTGCATTCAAATTCGACCTCACATATTTAGTAGCTGTGTCACTTAACCCAGTTTGCCCCAGTTTCCTCATCTGTAAAATGGACTGGAGAAGGAAATGGTAAGCCACTCCAGGAAACAAAAGAATCTGATCGGACGGAAATGACTAACCAGCAATAACTAAGGTCTGCGGCAACTGGGAGATTTCGTTTTCCTGGGAGCACAACTAGAAGACAAACAATGAAACACCAAACAGAAAACAGTTGTGTGGTCAGTCCCACAGAAGCGAGAGCCGCCTCTGAACCTTCCCCTCTGACCTAAACACTGGAAGACGGAGGATCTGCATGGCAGTCGGTAGCAGGAACATCTTTTTTTATTCCTCTTTAAAAAAGAGTAGTTGGTAAAGTTAAAGCAGGTGCCTGGTACTTACCGGTGATTGATTCTGGAGAAGGATTCAGAATCTGAGCCTGAAGGACTTGAGTTTAGCTTCTGAGTTTTGTTTGATTTAAAGAGTTTCTGTTTAGCCTGCCTGAATTGCTGCCATCAGGGCACACTGTTCACTCTTCTCAGCCAGAGCCTGTTTGGAGCCACCTTGCTAGGAAAACATTGGGCCCAACTGAGGCTAGAGGCTCTATGGCCACGTCAGCGTTGCAGTTAGTGAATGACCTAAGGAGAGGTCATTGAATCATGGAATTTAAAGGCAGAAGGAACCTTGGGCATCCGTCACCTGCTGAACCCCCAGCATCCTTTGAGAATCCCATGAGTAGGTCTGCAAGTTGCCAAGCAGTGCCTCTCTTATCATGGATCTTACAACCAACCAAATTCTAACGTTAGGATCAAGGACCACACATAGTAACCGCATATCTACGATCTATTATGAGGCTTCTAGGCAGTCCCATGGTTAGAGCATTAGGCTTGGCGTTCAAATCCAGATTCAGACCCTAGCTGTATGACTGTGAGCAAGTCACTAAATCTCAGCTTCTCCTTCCTCATCTGTAAAGGAAGGTCATAATGGCACCTACTTCACTGGATTGTTGTAAGAATCCAGTGACAGAACATTTGCAAAGCACTTAAGACAATGCCTGGCATATAGAAGGCAGGTAACAAAATGGTTATTCCTTCCCTACCCGGTATGTCTAATGATGAGAATTCCCTGATTTCCTCATGTTGACCCTATGAAGTAGGCTGGACCAAAATGATTACCCCCATTTTTCAGAGGAGAAAACCGAACCCTTGAAAAGTGAAGTAGCTTGACCAATGTCACAGGGCTAATGAGAGATTTTACTTGGAGATGGATCTTTGACCCCAAGGTCTTTACACTGACCACCTCACAATGCTGCTTGGCACCTTCTGCCGGCCATCAGCTCCCACAGACATTCAGTGTATGGGCAGACATGATCAGACCCTGCTCGTTTTCTTTCAGTCAGAATGGGTTCTTTTGGGGGGCAGCCTGCTAGTTCTGATTGGGGTTTGATAAGGTTTGCCTAAAGCAAGTTTCAGTTCATAATGGAGGCAGTCCTGTGACACAAATGGTGAAACAGATAAAGTCTTTGACTTGACATCTTCATGTTTGTTGAAAGTGGGGTGAATAGACTGGGAGTTAATAGTATACAGGTTTAAAAAACCATGCCATCCCTCTCTAAATGTCTAATTTTTAAAATTCCCAAGTGACTGCTAGGAAGAGGCAAAGAATGTGTGCATGCCTCAAGACCTTCTCACACTTCTGTAGCACCTACAGCTGAGGAAGTGCCTCCTTCCGCCCATCAATCCCGTAAAGGAGCCACACAGTAGACACCCATTTAGAGGTGAGCATACTGAGTCTCAGAGAGACAAAGGGAGTGGACTGCAGGCTTCCTGGCTCCCGGTTCAGCGTTGCTTCCATGGGACCACAGTTTGCCTCCCAGAAGGAAAGATGCGTAGTGTTCTCTTCTCCACCTCCTGCTTCGTTCTGATTGCAGCCTCACAACACAACTGCTTCCCGTAAACGAGTGCCTTGATCTTGCTCTACTGCTCAGAAGGATTCTCCATTCAGACTACGGATTGGTTCCCTTTTCTCCACTTGTATGATTTAAAACCCTGTTAAAGCCCTGCCTTCCTCCCGTCCTGCTTCCTAGGATCTGAAGTAGGCTCTAAGTCTTATAAGGTTGGGCACCACAGCACCATGCTAAGAGGCCAGTTTCTAGAATCAAAGGACCTGGGTTTAGATCTTATTTCTTTACTACCCAGGTGACCCTGGGCTAATAACTGAGTGTCTCTGTGACTCAGTTTCCTCACCTGTAAAATAAAGGGAGTGGATTAGATGGCCTCTGAAGGCCCTTCCTAGCTATGGACCTGTAATACTTTGCGTCTGTATGGGCTGTCTTCTCAGAGCTTTCTCCTTCCTCACCTTTGGTTGGGCCCTACCTTCTCAGAATAAAACAGATTTCTTTCTCCCTGGATGTCTATTCCCCAACAATTCCTGTTCTCATTTGCTTCAGTAATGTCTTATTGGGAAAGACATATAGATTCCCTGCACACAATAATGATAACAACAATAATAAGTATTTTGTGGTACTTTAAAATTTGTAATGTACTTTACAAATAGATTACTGATCACAGCAATACCTGTGAGTAGGCTCTGTTATCATCCCCATTTTACAAATAAGGAAACGGGGACTGGGAGAGGTGAAGTGACTTGTCCAGGGCCACACAGCCAGGAAAAGAATGAGAGCAGGCTTTGAACTCAGATGGTGGAAATTTCAGGAAGGTGGATTCAGGCTCAATGTTGGGACACGTTTTCTCCTTCTCAGAGCTGTCCCAAAGTAGAATGGCTAACTCGGTGGATGGTGGGTTTCACTTCCCTAAAAGTCTTCAAGCCAAGGCCAGATGAAGATTGCTCAGGTGTATTTGAGAGGAAAACTCTGTTCCAGTTTTCTTTGTGATTTCGTTTGTGTAGGTCCTTCCCCCAGAGATGCTGATCACAGACCCAGAGCATCTTAGAAGACGGTCTTTATAAACTGCTGTGGCCAAATGAAATTGTTACCTAGTGGGGAGATGGTCCTTGGGTGATGATAGCCAGCAGATTCTTAATGATTCTATTAATGAATTCTGAAAGATTTATGTAATGATTTACATACAATATCTCCTTTAATTTCTACGACAATCTTGTGAGGTCGGTGCTATGATTATCTCTAATTGTAGAGATGAGGAGACCGAAGTTCAGGGTGGTTAAGTGACTTGCCCAGGATCACACAGTTTGTAAGCATTTGAAGTGGGATTCAAAGCCAAGTCTTCTGATTTCAGTTCCGGTGTTCCCTACACTATAGATACCATACCGCTTCTGTCCTCAACCTTATCCTCACAGACTTTCCAGGCTGGTGGCAGACCCATGTGTGCCCCATTGGCATGACCATCAAGAACCCTGCGTCTCTTGGAGGAGGATGTTAGTGGAGACGTTGGTTATGATTGTAAAGCTTCCTTCCTGGAAGTCACAGGAGTGACATCTCTAAGACAGAGACTGAATGGGAGCCGAGTCATTCGAGCGACTTCTTTTGTGAAACAAGGGCTTGGATAGAGCTCCCCTTGTGCTCTCAGGAGCACCATGAGCCACTCTATCTGTTTTAGCTTCTCTTTCCATCCACCACGTTCCTACCTGGCTGTAAGTCCTCAGGATCGCCTCCTTCCCTCCCAGCTCCCTTCATGCTCTGTACTCTGCCAGACTAACATTTCCAAAGCAGAGATCTCGTTTTACCATTCCGCCACTCATAAACGTGGTGGGTTTCCTGTCTCCTAATGGATAAATTTCAAATACCTATGCTGGCATTCGAGACCTTCTCCAAAAAGGCCTCCACTTAGCCTTTCAACGTCATCTCATTCTTTCCTCCATCTAGACCCCAGCAAACCAGACTTCTTCACATACCTGTAGTCTCTGTGGCTTTGCTCACTCCACTCCTGTCACCCCAGTTAGCCTTTCCTCTCAAACTGCAGGGAGGGCCTTGCTCGGATGCCACCTCTTCCAAGAAGCCTGCCCAGATACTCCCCTTCCTCCTGTCTCCCTCCCACTAGGTGGCATCTCTCCGTGGTGCTTCATACCTGATAGGGCTGAACACGTCCTGCCTTTTATCACTGCTAACTGACATGTGTGTTCTTCTATACTTAAAGCTCAAAGAGGCCGGGTCCATGGTCTTGCTTCATCTAAGAGTTCCCACACCCACAGAGCCAGGGCGGGTTGCTGCCTCTTTTAAGTGCTGAATTAAAAATTTGGTGAGACTCGAACACGTTGAACAAATGCCTACTGCATGCAGGAAGCGGCCTACGTTTGCCCTTTTAGGCTTCTGCCCTCATTGCGTCTCGACGACAATCATAGCAGGACTCTCGAGCAGCTTCTAGAAAAGGTGTCCGAATCTCCAATGGGTGACGCCAGGGCTAAAAGCAGATCGCTGCAGATCCACCGAATCAGACTGGACTTTGAGCTTTAGGACACTTCCTCTATTAGGGGAACTGAAGCAGCATCTGGTGAGTGAACCTCACAGTGTTGGGTTAGGTCAAGAGTAAGCGCTGGAAAGTACTGAAAAGAGCACAGGCCTAGGGATCAGGAGAGCAATTCTATAGCCGTTCTAGCTCCAAGTCAGCGGCTCCGCAGTTCTAAGGTTCTGTTCCTCAAGTCCAGTTTACGGTATTCTGCAAAACGAATAAATATTTAAGTAGCGCCTGCCTACTGTGGCCTGGACATTGGAGCTAAGTGATTTACAATTATTTCATTTGATCCTTATGACGACTCTGGGGGATTGGTGCTATTGTTATCCCCACTTTATAGTTGAGAAGACTGGCAGACGGAGTTGTTAAGTGACTTGCCCAGGGTCACACAGCTAGTAAGTGTCTGAGATGGTATTTGAACTCGGGTCTTCCAGACCCCAGGCCCCACTATCTATGCACTGAATCATCAGATGCTTCTATGACTCTGTGATTCTATGGGGTTCTAAAATCCTGTGTTTGTGTGGAAAACGGTAGAGCTGTCACAGTTTGGAAAATCAAAACAGTCTGATTTGTGGTATTTTAAGATAGTGCTACTTTTTATCATTTCTTATGTGTTAGTGTTGTCATCTTCTACTTGGAGGCAGAATGGTAAAGTTGGATGCAAACTGGATTTTGAGTCATAGGGCCTGGATTGGAATCCTGGCTTTGCTGTTTGCTATCAAGGTGACAATGAGAAAGTCACCCGACCTCTGTCTGCCTCTGTTTCATCTTCTGTAAAATGGGCACAATACGTTCGGCAGCCATGTACCAGGGTTGTTGTGAGGCTCAAGAGAAAACATATGTAATGCATTCCCCAAACCTTAAAGCTTGCCATTATATAGCTTCGGAGGTACCTTCTGGCTCTTAAATCTATATGTTCCTATAATCCAGAATTGATAAATCTTCACTGCCTATTCTGCTTGCATTATTCCAGAAATATTCCCCCCCTTCTACCCCACCCCCTAGTCAAGGAGGAACAAATTCCAGGCATGTGGGATGATGGAGTTGCTGAAGATATTTTTTCTTAGCATTTCTTCAGCACAAATAACACCCCGACTTCCATGCTAAAGCTGGCATCAGGCTGAGCTTTGTTCATTTGTGTGACTAGTTGCCAGTAGAAAGTGGCTAAGCCCATCCCTGGAGGAAGGATTCTTGCATTGGGGAGGTCTGTTGACCTTTAAGGACCCTTTCAACTCTGGGGATTTTGTGATTCATTTTAAGATTGTCTGATTCTGTGATCAAACACTGTGAAGTTCCTGTAGCCAGTGTTCTTAGCCATATGTGCCAACAAAGACCACACCACCGGCACAAGGATGGATGAGGTCATCTAATGCCGCTTGTTCTAACTCTGATTTCCATGGTTATTGGAAAGCCACACTTGACTCCATTAAGGCAAGTATGGGAAACACTAATATCGAAATCTCTCCCAACCTACTTTCCCATGCCAGTCATATCATAGTCTGTGAGCTCTTTGGGCCTGATAGAATATAAATGGAATTTTAACCTTGCAAATCTGATTACCTCAATTGCCAATGAATCCACTGGGATTTCAGGTGCTCAGAGGTCTTGCTTTGTGATGTAGATATAGGGAAGGCAAAGAGGGCCCTTCCAAGTAAGCTTTTCCCCCTGCATTGCACTAAGTGATTTCATTTGTCTCTAGTTATGTTTAGGAGACTTGTGGAGAAACCCAGGATGTTATTTTTCAAGGACACACTTGTTATGCAATCTCCTGCTTACTTCAATAAATGGTGTCATGGGATCACAGGATTTAGAACTGGAAGTGGCCTCAGAGATCATCTAATTCAGCCCCCTGATTGTACAGAACAGGAAACCTAGGCCTAGAGAGGTGTCTTTTCCAAGATCACACCAGCACTTGATAACTGTGTTAACTGGAATTCAAATCTAGGTCTTTTCCCTCTAAATCTAGTACCCAAGTGACCTGGGTTTTGCTTGTTTGTCTCCTCGTTTCCTTCCTTCCTTC
>JAQQSW010009807.1:0-13141 GCA_028646575.1 Pseudocheirus occidentalis
GATTCTAAAACATGAGGGCAATTTTCTTTGAGGATTTCTTGAAGGATGCTTTCCAAGTTCTTTTTTCAGTCATGGGTTTCAGGTAGACCAATAATTTTCAGATTGTGTCTCCTGGATCTATTTTCCAGGTCAGTGGTTTTTTCAAGGAGATATTTCACACTGCTTTCTATTTTTTCATTTCTTTGTAACTGTTTAATGGTATATTGGTTTCTCATAAAGTCATTAGCTTCTACTTGCTCCACTCTAATTCTGAAGGAATTATTCTGTTCAGAATGATTTTGGGATTCTTATTCCATCTGGGAAATTAGACTTTTTAAGGCATTCTTCTCTTCATTGGCTTTCTGGGCCTCTTTTGCCATTTGAGTTAATCTGTTTTTTAAAGTGTTGTTTTCTTCAGTCAGGTTGTTGACTCTCTTTTCATGATTTTTTTGCATCATTCTCATTTCTTTTCCCAATTTTTCTTCCACTTCTCTTATTTGATTTTCAAAGTCCTTTTTAAGTTAATGTATAGCTTCTAGGAATTCTTCAAGTGTCTTGAAAGCATTTTGTGTGGGAGTTCTGACTGTGTTGTCTTCTTCCCATTTCATGTTTTGATCCTTTTTGTCCACAAAAAAGGATTCTAGAGTTTTATTGCTGTTCTTATTTTGCTTCCTTTTCCTCCTGTTGTCCAGTAAATTAATTGATTGGTATTTTTTTCAGCTTTTTGGAGCTCTCCTTCCAGGGGGGAAAGCTCTGTTCCAAATTGCTGGGGTTTTCCCAGCTGCTGGAGCTATTAAGGGGGTGTTGCAGATCCCCCAGTTTTGGCTTGCTGAGAGCGCACCCCAGGACCACCACCCAAGACCATGTTCTGGATCCAGGCAGGTCAAGACAAGAGCACTTGGCCCTGATCAATTGATTCACCCCCCCTGAGGGATCCGCAGGCCAGGGGCTCTGAAGAATCCCAATGCAGGCAGCCACCAGTTACAGTAGTTCTTGCCCTTCCCCCATTGCTTCCTTGCCCTGGGGGCAGATTGGCTGAACTGCTTTTCCTTCCCCAAATTAAGTTTCAAAGTTCCACTTTCACTGACCTTCTGTAATTCTGGCTTGCTAGATGTGAAGATCCCTCCAGGTGCTGTAGATCTGCTTCCTGGGGTAGACTCATGCTATGGCTTTGGATGCGTTGCTCCTCCTAACTGCCCTGAGGCCTGGCTGCTGTTTTGGTTTTCAGCTGGGCTGGTCTCAGCTCCTGGCCTGGGTCTGCCACAGTAAGCCACTGCTGCCAAGCTGCCTTCTGCGAGAGATGTGTTTTCTGTATTTTTGTGAGTTTGAGAGTCCTAGAATTTGTTTAGGGTCATATTTTATGGGTATTTTGGGTGGTTGTGTGGGAGCTGTGGATCCTTGCTGCTTCTATGCAGCCATCTTGGCTCTGGCCCTCTTTTTCTTTCTTAATATTATTGTATTAAATGTTTGGTTCACCTTCTCCCCATATTCTCTCTTTAAGATGAAACAGAACTGATAATCAAGAGACAGATAAGTCCCATAAACTAACTGAAAAATAGCAAAAAGTCAAACAACTTGTGACCTATCCTGGAGAGAAGAGGATGGTGTCCAGAGAATGGACCCAGTGGCTAGTGACTTACTTCTTAGGAAGCAGATGGCCAGGGGCTCTCTAGAGGGAAGATTGAAAAGCAGATATCTATTGCTTAAGTGAGAAGTTATCCAGAGAGGTCAAGGAAGGTTGATATAGGCAGAGGATGTTGACTCCACATTTAATCTAACAACCTGGCTGAAGGGTGGAGTGAAAGAGTAGAGATATGACAAGAATTCTAGGCAATTAGTACTTTGTAATTGGTATTTTCATGTACCTGTCTCTCCTTCACCAATACCTGATTGGTTTGATAACATACTATTTGTGACATTTGGTATCCTGTTCAATATCCCCAGAGTTTCTCTTACATTCCAACTGATGATAGGTCTGAAGAGTCTGTATTCCTACTGTTTCCTTGTGCTTTCATGTTTGAAGCCCTGAGTCTTTATACCTATTGGAAAAATCTTCCATGTACTTCACATTTACAAGAGAAGAAACAATTTCCTTCACAGTGTATAAGGACTCTGCTATGTGTCTCAATGACACTGATGTTTGAAGTTTATTCTAGTCCTGACAAAGAACTATATTGGGAGTGATTTCAGTACATGCAGAGCTCATTTCAAACTGCCAAACCCTCTCAGTCTCCTCAGCTTGTCAACAGGAAGTGAGTGTTCCTTGACCCTAAACCCTTTGGAATTGATAATATTTGAAGAAAACAGTCAATGGGATTTCCTAATGTCTATTCCCAGAATTCAACTCCTAAGGGTGGGAAGTTGAGCACTCTCCATGGAGTCTTCATTTAGATTTGAAGTAGGACTCTTTTTTATTGTCCTGGAATCTGTAATGGATTGTCTGCATGGAACAACACAAGGAACATATATTCAATACTCTCTGTCTCTCCCCATTTTTCCCCCTAAAGCAGTTAGAAGGAATTTCTTATTAATAATTTGGTAGGGTTGGGTTAGATTGATGGGAGACAAGGTTTTTTTATGAATGTTGAGAAAACATATAATATCTTTATTTTCCATTACACACACACTTCAATGGCAGTTTCCTGGTGTTTTTTCCCCCATTGGCGTAGGGAATTCCCTTGAAGGGGCTCTCTCTGCCAGTACTCACGAGTATCTGATCTGAAATTTATAGTTTGATGGAATTATCTCGGTTGGGGGTAGGACATGGGAGGGGTTCTGAGACATTAAATCTGCAGCCATTATGCATCATCCAATGTAGGACTTGAACCCAGGCCTTTTGACTCTAAAGCCAGCTCTTCCTTCTCTATTACATATGATCTCTCAATTGCAGCCTATTAAGTTGGTGTGAGAATAATAAAATAATGTATACAAGAATTATAGATTGTGATTGTAACTCAATTCCTTCAGAATAACTGCTAAATGACTTCCCAGAGAAGCAGGCAAGTCTTTCATAATTATTTTTACTGCTAGACAAAGAGGAGCAAGTTTGAATATCCTCATTAGTGCATCAGCACAATGACTAAAGAAGGGAGGTAGATGTCACCAAAGAAATATCATCCTCTCCACCTGCAAAAAAATCACTTCAAAATATTAAGTGCTAGAAGGAAGTCTGGATGTAGAATCAGAGGGCCTGGGTTTGAATCCCAGTTCTGCTTCTTAGTGTCACCATGACCCTGGGCAAATTAATTCATTCCTCTGAGTCTCAGTTTCCCCAGCTTACAAGATGAAGGATTCAGATAGACTAGATAGAATCTAATATTCCTTATAACTCTTTATCCAAGAGCACTCATTAGAAAAGTTTATTGGTTTTTTTTTCTTATAAATACTGTGTTGGCTTAAAAAATCATCCAATCAACTGAATATTAGTATTGTGGCTAGGGCACAGTTAATCCTGATAGATATTTGGAAATATACTTCATTGGTACACCATCTAATGAATGGATATTGTATTAATATGGTACTTAATATATTACTATATCATGATTGTATACTCGTCATCATTGAACAGGCAACCCAGCTTAATCAAAGCACAAGGTACCTTAAGGGAGAGAGAGGAGGAAGCATATGTCAGGTTAGTCAAACCACCACCTCCTCTCTAATAATCATAAAGACACTGATCCCCAGAGTCTTGGAAATAGCAATTTCCCTACAGATGAGCGAAACTATTTCTAACTCAACTGTTTGAACTATTATCAAAGGGGTGCAAACAAAAGTGTGCTGGAGCTGGATTGAAGTGTTTCATAAGTCAATTGTTAAGCTTTAGTTTGAATACCTGTACCTTGTTTTTCAGTCATTGTTATATCTGACTCTTTGTGACCTCATAGTACACCATAGCACACCAGTCCCTTCTATTGTCCACTATATCTTGAAGTCTGTCTAAGTTTGTGTTCATTGCTTCCATGACACTATCAATCTCATCCTCTGCCATCCTCTTTTCCTTTTACCTTCAATCTTTCCCAACATCAGGTTATTTTTCAATGAGTTCTGTCTTCTCAATGTGTAGAAAAAGTATTTAAGCTTCAACTTCAATACTGGACTTTCCAATGAATAGTCTGAATTAATTCTTGAAGTATTGACGGATTTGATCTCCTTGTACAAGGGTCTCTTCTCCAGCACAATTTGAAAGTATTGATTTTGTGGCACTCAGTTTTCCATATAGTTCAACTCTTACAGTCATACATTGTTGTTGAAAAACAAAACAAAACTATAGCTTGATTATATGAACCTTTGCTCAAAAGATGATGTTTCTGTCCAGATTTGACAAAGTTTTCTTTCCAAGGAGCGAGTGTCTTTTAATTTCATGACTGCAGCTGCTGGTCCATAGTGATGTTTGATCCTAAGAATATAAAATCTGACACTGGTTCCATTTCTTCTTCCTCTATGCTAGGAAGTGATGGGAACAGTTGCTAAAATAAAAGGTCTGTAATTGCTATAAATCAGGGCTTGATTTATTGTTTTTGTCAATTGTCTAGACTTAAGAAAGTGAGGAGAAAATGTGCGTGAGGATTGATTTTGCAGTGTGTCACATGCATTTTCCCCCCTATATCCAACTGTTAAACATTTACCATCATGACCCTTATGGAGGAGATGTCTGCTATCACTTCAACTACCAATACAAACTACTGAGCAACTGTAAGCAATGGTCAAGTAAGCCCATGAGCTCTGGGAATAGTAGTGCTCCAAATTCCATTGGACCTTTATCCTGTCTGATCCCTACAGCAATTATCCCAAGGGTAAACTCTGTATAGAACTTGTCAATTGTCACTATTGCCAACACCCCTAGCAACTGCTAATCAACAGCTTCTGATCATCAGGCAAACCAAAGACCTACGGGAATAACAACATCCTAGAAGCCATTGGTCCAGCTTCCAGCCTAGGCCAAGCCCCTAAAGGCCAAAGAAGTAAGACTTGTGGAGTTGGTTCCTGGACACTCATTGTGCAGAGTTACTGGAGCCTCTGTCTCCTTGGCAGCTATAATTACTGAAGGTCTGGGGTGGGGGGGTGCGGTACATGCCACCAAAGTCCTTAGTCTCTTCAAATGGCTCAACATCAGAAATGGATTTGGTTTGATTCATGAAAATCACACTAAGAAGCTGCATTATGCTCCATCTTGCCTCTATACCCTAAGGACCATGTGCTCTTCCCATCTTATTTGCTGGAATCTCACATATAACAAATGTGATATAGTATAAAAGCAGTCTAGGTTACACACAAACATACACACACAGAGAGATACACACACAGCCCCGTTTATGCTTTTGAGTGATTTGAGAGAAAAAACTGTCTCACTTTGCTTCTTTATGGCTAATGATTTTTTAGCATCTTGACACATATAGTAAACACATCATAGACATAGATCTCAGAAGGACTACAGAGCCCATCTAGTCCAATTTTCTCATTTTACAGACGAGAAAATTGAGGATCAAAGTGGAAAAGTGATTTGTTCATGGTCACACAGGAAGTAAGTGTCAGGGCCAGGATTTGAAGCCAGATTCTCTGACCTCTATAGCAAGTGTTCTTTCTACTGTACCAGAAAGAAGCATGTATTTGGGTATTGACACATACATACATATGCAAATGGACAGACACTAAACACTAAACTCATACATATGTATATATGTATGTATATTTTGAAGCTGTACAAAGTGGTTTGTGTCAGCATCAGGAAAAGATAGTATAAAGCAATGTGGTGTTATTTATAGAATCTGTTTTGGTAAATGGCTTTTGGGTGTGGCTTGGCATGCCGGAGTATCTGGATGAAAGATAAAAGGTGGGTCATTGAAATGGCTTATTACTATATGCCAAATTCACAAATAAATGGAACAATCCAGGAGATTGCCTCAATGTCTTGCTCTTCTTCTGGATATTTGGGGGTGTTGGAATCAAAGTTAGAATGCTACAGACTCTCAGAGCTAGAATGGAAGTTATCTAGCCCAACATATAACTAAAAAATAAGAATATCTTGTACATGTCCAACAAATGGTTATCCAATCTTTTCCTGAAGAACCTTAAAGAAATGATAGCCCATTAATTTCCAAAGTAAACCATTTTACTTTGAGATAGCTTGAATTATCAGGAAAATATTCCTTACAACACACCTAAATCTCCTTCCATGAAGCTCTTCACATTGCTTTAATTTTTTTTCTTCTGTAGCCAAGCAGAACAGTTTAATCCCATTTCTACATAACAGCTTTCTAAGTAATTAAATTCAGCTACCTTGTCTGTATTCCCCACTCCACATTCTGTTTTCTCCTGTATTAGGCACTGTGCTAAATGCTGGAGTTACAAAGGCAAAAGACAGTGTCCACTCTCAAGGAGTTTACAGTCTTCGTTGTAGGAAGCATCTTTAGTTACTTTAAATGATCCTCATATGTTGTGACCTCATGTAAACCCAATCTACATAACAATAAGGCCAATCATTCTAGTGTTTCATGGTATTATTCCATTTACACTGTTTTAGTTATGTTTGATTATGTTTGCACCAGGTCACCACATATCTTCCAGGCTAAAAATGCAGCAGCCACTTATGGTCACAATCCCATCACTAAGCAACAAGGAAGATTTGACTTACTCTGCTTCTGACCTTGACTGGTTTGCTCCTCAGACATCCTGGTGGTACCTGTTTCTTGGGAATCCCTATATGGGTGCCTCCTAGACTTAGTGTGAGCACTAGATTGGCTTTTGCCTTACTTCGATTCAGAATCCTGAGTTCAACAGATTCACCAGGCACAGTCTCCTAAATAGCAGGGATAGCAGATGTGTGCCATTACCTTATTTCTAATGCCTCTCCCCACCCAACCCCCCCCTTTAGTTCACTAATGCATTTTTGGTAAAGTTATGAATTTACCCAACTATACTGAAAAATCACTTAGAATGATACTACAGAAGTGATTAAAATGTCCATTCACTTTAATGAGAAACCTCACTATTAGTCATATACTGAACCTCAAGGAGGTCAGTGATAAAAATGAATACTGTCTGATAATAAACTATAATCATCTTACTGAAAGCAACTGCTAGATAGCCTTTAGTCAGGGAACATTCAGGAACATGTATTCTATTCTTGAAAATTTCCTATTGCTACATATAGCATCCCTTGGTAGCCTATTACATTCTTTTACTACCAAAGTATTTCAGATTTCTCTCATGCTCATGAAAATCTCTCCCATAGCCACTGACCGACTAGTGGTAGTAGATGTGGTTCATATTGACCCCACAAGTATGCTTGGTAGCTTATCAGTAGCATCTTGGGATTTAATTCAAGAGAATCTCCATTATACTGCTATGTGTTTTCCTATCTCAGTCCAGGGTCACATAATATTGTCCTGGGGCAAATAGACTATCTGGGGTGTCTTATTTCAACAAATTAGCATTTTAATTAAAAACTTTGCCTCCATATGGAAGCAAGATGGGCCCTAGGCAAAATTGTGAAGGAGGCATGTTTTCCTTTGGCATACCCCCTACCTCTTCCTGAACCACCTTCTTCTTTCTTACACTCCCTTTTTCTGACTAGGTAACTAGTTCTATTATGTTGCTTAGTGGCCTCCTTCTAAGAAAAGAATTTGATAAAACTAATTCACACCTAGATGCCAACCATTAAATATACCACCCCTTAAGAATATTGGGAACTTAAAAGAGGGTCACTTAAGAGAGTGTTTAATAAGAGAATGCATCATTAATGATGAGATTTCAAGCATCAGCAATAAACAACAGAATAGAAAGTTCCTGAAATCCATCCAACGTAAAACGTAGATGACTATATATTCCACCTATCCATAAAGCCAGGCTCAATGGCAAAAACCAAAAACTTCTTTGAACACAACAAAACTTGTTTAAAAGCATGTTTGGACAAAATATTATGTAAGAAGGATCTAATTTATCTTAAAGAAGTTAATATCTATAATGATATGTACGTTTATTCCTTTCCCCCGCACTTACTTGACCTAAGCTCGGTGAGAACATGGTTGATTGCTTATGAGTAAGGAAAAATCAAAGGACATTTAGAAGAGTCATCCAAAGTAAATGCATCCAACATCTGTCTGCTTTGTTGAACTCTTACGACAATGTGTACAGTATTTATTTTATGAATGTAAGTGCTCTTAAGCCAAAGTAAAAAAAATGCAATTCATCTGAAGTATTCTATATGGACACTCATTTCAAAACATGCCATTAGGATGGAATTTCTATAAAAGTAGGTTAGCCTATACTACACACTGGTATAAAAATAGCATGTTTTATTGAAAACTGGAATATCTTGACTGCTTTTTGGAAAGTTATATTACAACATTTTTGCTACAAATTGAGAAGCACTGTGACCATACTAATATAGACTATATCTTAAAGCAACGGTAAAATGTTATTTTAAAAATTAGGTACAGCTACTGAGTATTTCATTTTAAACTGAGCCTCCAGATAGTTACTTCTTTTTCATGAAATTACCATATCTTTTATTTCAAGGACATGATCTAGTCCATCCTCACAACCAGTGCACATATTCCCTCATGATATCTTTGAACAGGCAGGTGGTCATCTACACAAATATTTCCTCTGCACAAATGCTTCCTGTGATGAGAAAATCACTACCTTATGCAACAGTTTATTCAATTTCTGAATGACTTAAATTATTAGAAGATTATTTATTACACAGGGAGACAGATTTCAACTCAGTCTTTCATCATGTATCACTGGCATTATCAAGTCTTTACACTTGTACACACACACACACATGCACACATGCACATATTTCTCAAGCATGCTCAAATTCTCTTGAACAAATGTATTTGCTCTCATAAGCATAATTCACTTCTTTTCTTTTAATTTTCTTTTATTATTTTTTTAAAGTTAACTTGTTTGTTCACTCTTAGGTTCATAATTCACTTCTTACAAATACAATCACTGACTTTCTGTCCCCAAAATCAGTGCTAATCTCCCTATCAACAACTCACATTCTAATCTCACTTCTGAGTTTAAAACCAAAAAGGTAAGTGACAGCAAGGAGGACCTATGTGAATGAAAGTCCACATAAAAAGAAAAAGGACTGGGGTGGAGCCAAGATGAAGGAATAGAAAGAGGACTTTTGCACATCCAGATTCTAACTCCTCCAAAACATTACAGGTACAGAAGTCACAATGTGACAGAGAGAAACTAATATCCCTCTGAAGGAAGCTTGGCAGGCTGGCAGGAAGGATCCAACACAGCATGCTGAGAGCCAAGCACACTCCCAACTCAGCTGTGGTTTTAGCTCCAGGGCAGCCCTGACCAGCTGTAGCTGGAGCAGACTTCATGAGAGTAAATCACCAGAAGCTATACTGATTTCCAGACTTCTCAATCCACAAATAACAAAGACAAAGTAAAAGGTCAGTGTGGAACTCTATTGGGAACAGGGTGAGCATGGTCTGACTGCAGCCCCAAGAGTGAGAAGTAGAGGAGGTGCAGAGGCTGCAGGAACTGTTGCATTGCTGCTTCCAGTGCTCCTGGCCTATAGATTGTAGGGGGACCAACAAACCATTTAGAGGGAAATCACTTTTGCTTTGACCTGCTAAGATCCAAATCATAGTCTTGGGTGGAGTTTCTGGGGTGTGTGATCAATGAGCCAGAGCTTGTGGGGGCTGTAGACAGAGTGCACATCTGATAGCTCCAGCAGCTATAAGACACCCAGCAATTTGGGATATAGCTCTCTCCATTCTGGAAGGAGATTTCTACCATGGTAATAAGCTCAAAAGTCAAGGCTGCCAATACGAACAAACAACAGAAACACAAACAGATCATTGAATCCTTTTTGGAGATAAAAAGGGTCAAAGCATGGAATGGGAGGAGGACAATGAAGTCAGAACTCCTGCATCAAAAGCCTCCAAGAAAAATATGAATTGGTTACAGGCCATGGAGCAGCCCAAGAAGGATTTTGAAAATCAAGTAAGAGAAGTGGAGGAAAAATTGGGCAGAGAAATGAGAATCATGCAAGAAAATCATGAAAAGCAAGTCAACAGCCTGCTAAAGGAGATGCAAAAATACACTGAAGAAAATAACACCTTAAAAAATAGACTAACTCAAATAGCAAAGAAGGCCCAAAAACCCGATGAGGAGAAGAATGTTTTAAAAAGTTGAATTTGCCAGGTGGAAAAGGATTTTCAAAAACTCACTGAAGAAAAAAAACTCCTTCAAAATTATATTGGAGCAATTGGAAGCTAATGACTTTATGGGAAATCAAGATACTATGAAACAGTTCCAAACCAATGTGAAACAGAAGGCAATGTGAAATATCTCATTTGAAAAACCACTGACATGGAAAATAGATCCAGGAAAAAAATGTTTGAATTACGTGACAGACATGAGCAAAAACAGAACCTAAAAATAATTGTTCATGAAATTCTCAAGGAAAATTGCTGTGATATTCTAGACAGAGGGTAAAGTAGAAATTGAAAGAATTCACTAATTGCCTCTTGAAAAAGATCCCAAAAATAAATCCCCTAGGAACATTATAGCCAAATTCCAGAGTTCCCAGGTCAAGGTGAAAATATTGCAAGCAATCAGGAAAAAACAATTTGAGTATTGTGGAAACACAATCAGGTTAACATAAGATCTAGCAGTTTCTACATTAAGGGATCAAAGGGCTTGGAATATGATATTCCAGAGGTCAAAGGAACTAGGACTAAAACTAAGAATTACCTATGCAGCAAAACTGAGTATAATGCTACAGGGAAAAATATGGTCATTCAGTGAAACAGAGGACTTTCAAGCATTCTTGATAAAAAAAAAACCTGAGCTGAAAAGAAAATTTGACTCTCAACTACAAGAAGCATGAGAAGATAAACAGGGAAAAGAAATCAAAAGGAATTTATTAAAGTTGAATTATTTACATTCCTACATGGAAAATGATAATTGTAGCTCATAAGACTTTTCTCAGTATGAGGATGGCTGAAGAAAATATGTGTATGTATGTATACATACATACATTCATACACACATATATACATATGTATGTATGTATGTTTAGAAGGATGTATACATGTATATAAATATGAGTTTGGGCATTTGTATGTTCATGTATACATAGACACATAAACAAAGGGCACAGGATGAGTTGAATATGAAGAAATAATATCTAATAATTAAAATTAAGAGGTGAGAGAAAAATTTATTGGGAGAAGAAAAAAGGGTGTGTTTGATGAGGGTAAATTATCTCACATAAGAGAAGCAAGAGAAAATTGTTACAGTGGAGGGGAAGAGCAGGAAAGTAAAAGGGAATGGGACAACCTGATTCTCACTGAATTTGGCCTAAGGAGGGAAAAACATATACACTCAGTTCCGTATCTTACTCTACAGGAAAGTAGGGGGGAAGGGGATAAGATGGGGGATGATAGAAGGGATGGCAGATAAAAGGGAGGGAAGATTGGGGGAGAAGGTAGTTAGAAGCAAACATTTTTGAAAACAGATAGGTCAAAGGAGAAAATAGAATAAGTGGGAGGATAGGATGGAGGGAAATATAGTTAGTCTTTTACAATATAACTACTATGGAAATGATTTGGGTAACTATACATGTACAATCTACATTGAATTGTTTATTTTCCTGTAGGGGAAGAGTGTAGGAGGGAAAAAAATGGAATTATAAGTTTTAAAAACAAATGTTTAAAAATTGGTTTTTTTACTGGAAATTTAAGGGATGCCCATCAATTGGGGAATGGCTGAACAAGTTATGGTATATGAATGTGATGGAATATTATTGTGCTATAAGAAATGGGAAGAAGATTGACTTCATAATTACCTGGAGAGGCTTATATGAATTGATGCTGAGTGAGAAGAGCAGAACCAGGAAAAATTTGTACACAGTCACAGATACATCATATGTGTGACGACCAATTTTGAAAAACTGGATACTTCTCAGCATTGCACAGTTAAAACACAACTCTACAAGTCTCAGGATGGAAGGCAATGTCTACATTCAGAGAAAGACCCAGAAAGATCACAATTTAAAAGGAGACTGAAGCAATGCATGCTAACATTTTTTTCTATGTTTGGCTTTTGTTTCTCTTTTCTCACTGTTCACTCCATTGGCTATAATACCTATACAAGCAGACTATTGTACAATGTGAAAGAGTTTGCAGATCTTATACATGATTGTATGCCACCATGGTGGGGGTGAAGCGTGGGAAGGAAGGGGAGAAAAATCTGAAACTCAAATGACTCTAGAACTGAACCTTGTAACCTAAAAGTAAACAAACAAGTCAATAAAATAAAATTTAAAAAAATTTTTTACATGCCACTGGGAAATAAGATATACAGGTACTGGTGTATAGATACCCATCTTGCCTTACTAGAAAGTTAGAGTGGTGAAGGGGGAAGATATAAGCGAGAACAGAGAGGGGTGGAGCCAAGATGGTGGCATAGAAGCAGCAAAGCACCACAGCTCCCACACAAACACGCTAAAAATCTGATAAAATGGGACTCTAAACAGATTTTCAAGCTCCAAAACTCTCCACAAGACAGAAAGCACATCTGTTGCTACAGGCAGTGCAGCAGGCAGGGCTCTTCATAGCAGTCTGGGAGCCGCAGCCAAAAAATGGCCGGCTCAGGCCCTGGGGCATCGGGCGGGGAGCCGCGTCTATAGGAGAGCAGATCGGCTGCACTGGAGGCACAGTTACCACATCTATCAGGCCAGAAGGAAAAAAAGGCTAAGAGAAAGGTCAGTGGATTTTGCTCACTCGGGAGAAGAGCGGGTCCGGCCAAACTGCTCCAAGGGCAAGGAAGTAGTGTGAGGTGGCTGTAGCAGCAGGAATGGCTGAGAGCCACAGCGGCTTCCACGGGGCTGCTTCAGAGCCCTCGGCCTGCAGATAGCAGGGGGGCTGACGCGATCCATCCAGGCCAAGGGCTCTTGAGTTGAGTGGCCTGGATCTGGATCGTGGTCTTGAGTGGTGGTCCTGGGGTGTGCTTTCAGTGAGCCAAGGCTGGGAGGTGGGGCTGCAGCACCCCACTAAGAGCTCCAGCAGCTGTGAGGGCCCCAGAGATTTGGGATAGAGCTTTCCCCCTCCAGGAAGCAGAGTTCCACAGAGCTAAAAAAACCAAGCAATTAATAGACTGGCCAACATGAGAAAAAGGAAGCAAGCTA
>JAQQSW010009808.1:0-13141 GCA_028646575.1 Pseudocheirus occidentalis
GTTTCAGTTCTGGTTTTTTCAACAGGAATGCTTGAAAGTCTTCCACCTCATTGAATGACCATATTTTCCCCTGGAACATTATACTCAATTGTGCTGGGTAGGTGATTCTTAGTTTTAATACCAGCTCCCTTGATCTCCAGAATATCATATTCCAGGCCCTTCGATCCCTCAATGCAGAAGCTGCTATATCCTGGGTTGTCCTAATTGTGTTTCTACAGTATTCAGATTGCTTCTTCTTGGCAGCCTGTAATATTTGCTCCTTTATCTGGGGACTCTGAAACCTGGCTATAACATTTCTAGGAGTTTTCTTTTGGGAATCTTTTTCAAGAGGTTATAGGTGAATCCTTTCAAGTTCTATTTTGCCCTTTGGTTCTAAAATATCAGGGCAATTTTTCTTGGGAATTTCGTGAAGGATGATTTCTAGGTTACTTTTTTGATCATGGCTTTCACGTAGTCCAATAATTTTTAAATTGTCTCTCCTGAATCTGTTTTCAAGGTCAGAGGTTTTTTCAAGGAGATATTTCACATTGCCTTCTGTTTTTTTCATTTGTTTAGATCTGTTTAATAGTATCTTGATTTCTCATAAAGTCATTTGCTTCCATTTGCTCTTCTCTAATTTTGAAGGAATTTCCCTTCTGAAAGCTTTTGAGATTCTTTTTCCATTTGGCAAATTTCACTTTTTAAGGCATTCTACTCCCTATTGGCTTTTTGGGCCTCTTTTGCCATTTGAGTTAATCTATTTTTAAGGTGTTGTTTTCTTCAGTCAGGTTGTTGACTCTCTTTTCATGATTTTCTTGCATCGTTCTCATTTCTCTTCCCAGTTTTTCCTCCACTTCTCATATTTGGTTTTCAAAGTCCTTCTTAAGCTGATCTATGGCTTGTAGCCAGTCTGCATTCTTCTTGGAAGCTTTTGGTGTGGGAGTTCTGACTGTGTTGTCTGCCTCCCATTCCATGCTTTGATTCTTTTTGTCCCCAAAAAAGGAATCTAAAGTTGGATTGCTGTTTTTACTATACTTCTTTTGCCTGCTCATGTTGCCAGTCAATTGCTTGATTTTGTAGCTCTGTGGAACTCTACTTCCAGAGGGGAGAGCTCTGTCCCAAATTTCTGGGGTTTTTGAAAATGCCAGAACTATTAGGAGGCTATTGCAGCCCCCACCAGATTTGGCTCACTGAAAATGTACCTCAGGACCACCCCCAAGACCACAATCCTGATCCAGGCTGGTTAAGGCAAGAGCACTTAGCCCCTTAATGATGCTTTGGCACCCCCTGCAATCTGCAGCCTGAGAGCTTTGAAACAGCCATGTGGAGGTGGCTGCACAGCTTCTGCTGCTTCCTTGCCCTGGGGGAAGTTCGGCTGGACACTCTCCCCCAAATTTAGCTGAGTTCCACTAACCTTTCACTTAGTCCTTATTTCTTATGGCTGGATAATTTTGGAAATAGCCACAGATGCCACTGATCCACTCTCCTGAAGGTTCCAGTTGCAGCTTGTCCTCGCCACCCCAGGCCAAGCTGCTGTTTCAGGCCAGGCTGCTTTCATCTCCCAGCATGCTGCAATGAGCCCTTCCTGTCCTGCCTTCAGAGCTGCCTTCAGCAGGACATGTGTTTTTCTGCACTTTTGTGATTTCTGGAGCCCTAAAATTTCTTTAGAGTCATATTTTATGGGTGTTTGAGGTGTCTATGTGGGAGCTGTGGAGTTTTCTTGCTTCTATGCTGCCATCTTGGCCCCACCCCTCAGTATCTACAATTCTTTAGATCATTGAAATTTACTTCTGTTCCAAGTTAACTCATTTGGTGAATGGTAAAATATTTTTAAACTGGAGACCTGGATTCAGTTCCCAGCTCTATCATTTATTAAGCATGCGACCTTGAGAAATTCACTTAATATCCAAGAGATATGAACAGGTAGTCCTCCAGAGAAGAAAGGCAAACTGTCAACGAAGTGTGTTTTTTTTAACATTTAAATCTTTATTCAGTTGTCTATTTTAGCAGTTTCTAATATTATACATAAGAGACTGCTTTAGATACTATAGAGACTATTTTTGCTTTAATAAAAAAGAAAATGAAACCAACATATATAAGCCCAGCTGTCAATAAGAAGCCAAAATCCTTATCCAAGTGGAGGCCAATGCACTTCAAAATGGTGGTACATTTACCATGTGACTTATTCTTCAAATTTGAATCTGGCAAACATGTCCATATTATTTGGCTACAGCTAATTAAAAACATTCTAAAAACTACATTTTAAAAAAGTTTCTGCTTCAGGAAAGTAAAAACATTTTAAAAATATTTCTTATAAAACTTATACCTAAAGTGAAAAAATTGCAAATATCTTTTGCAGTTATTTTTGTAAAGTTAAATTTCAATCTTTATTGAAGGGGAAAAAAGCGTCCTCTTAAATTTCTTATAAATATCCTCTTAAGACATATATTATAGCTCTATCACAAGCTTTACTTTAATGGATTTCCAAGACTCCTTCACCAGAAAGAATGTCCTTAATGAGTTATTTTCATTAAATCTTGCTTATGCGAATAAGATCCAATTTTATTTATATTTGAATTTTTACGTGACTTTGTTTCTCTCCATTAAGTTACTTTTCAAAATGACTGATTTTTAAAAAATCTAAAAAGGGCTACTCTTTGGTTAAAAGTAAAATACTTAATTTTATTCCAAATTGACTGCCTCTGTGGTTCCAATTAAACCCCTAAAGCTTATGGGGAATAGTTTAGAAAAGGGAGATTGCTGAAGGGAAAGACATAAGATTGAACTATTAAATTTCCCATAACTTATGTGAATAGCATGTTCATGTAAAAAAGTGTTCCAAATTGCTAATAATTTCACTTCATACAGAGCAAATTAAGAAAAGATGCCAGAAGACAGAAACAATCAGTGTTAGAGTGGTTTATTATGACTCATACTCTTAATACACTGCTGGTAGTCCTTCAAATTGGTTTGACCATACTGAATAACAGTTTGGAATTGTGTGGGAAGTCACTAAATTGCTCATACATTTTCACTGCTGGACAGATACTCCAAAGAGGTCAAAGACAGAAAGAAAGTTCTTTGCTACCTTTTGTGGTAGGAAAAATTGGAAAACAAACAACAAAAAAATATGTGGCAGATGATGACAAAATATTATTGTACCATAAGAAATATATATGAACACTTTAGAGAAACATAAGAAAATTTCTATTAACTGATACAAAATAAAGTAAATAGAAACAGCAAAATAGTATACATAGTGATTACAAGTAAGCAAAGAGGACACTAAAACAATAACTAAGTTGGAGATCGTGTCATTTTAATAACATAATGATCAGGTGGTTTTTGCTTACCTGTTTTTTTTCACCTAGACCCCCTTGTACCTTAGCACTATCAACTGGTTCTACATCACAAATTGATTTGATTTGATTAATAGAAAAGACATTAATGAAGATGCAATACAATTTACCTTGCCTCTATACTCTCAAGAACTGCAGAATTCTTTCTGATTCTCAGCTAAAACTTCTCTAAATCTTGCCTCCTTGATGAAAAAGTGAGGTCTTTGAGCAGGGAGTATGCCCAGAATTTAGCAGAATACTTTGCCCCTCAGAAATTTAATAATACATGCTTTTTCATTCCTTCATTCAAAAGAAGGGTCGATGTTTGGTTGGAGTGGGATATCGATAGTAAAATTATAGGAATCAATAAAACTTTAATTATAAAAATAAAAACATTAGTAATAAAGTTGTTAGGTTGATAAATGGAGTAGCTTTTAAATTTTATTCCTTGAAACCTTACCATTGTACTTATGTGTCATGATCTACCTAGGGTGCTAGCAACTGAAGTTCATTTTAGCTATGAACTAACTTTATTCCAAGAGAGTAAGTTCTTTTTTTCCAAAAAAAATTTTAAAACCCTAAGTGAATTATCCCCTTTCTCCCACAGTTGATTTTATATTCTCAGGAGGGAGAGAAAAATGAAAAACTGATACCCAAATTTATTCAGAAAGATAACTTTCATAGTATGTAGTCAGTATGGATTTCAACAAGCATTTTGTGTCTGCTTCTTTAGTATAGTACAGTGAAAATTGATGTGCATAAGGCTTGCCCTGAAAGACTAATGTTATATTATGTTCATTTTAATTTTAGGGCTTAATGCATTTTGAAAATTAGTGACTTGTATTTTATAATTATATCACTTAAAAACAGTTGTGGTTTTAGGGTAAGTCATAGAGAAACTTTTTTAAAATTAACTTTTATTTCTGTCTTTTGTCATTGAAATTTCTCCCTATACTCTCCCCTTTTCCCTTCCTCAGAGCCATCATATAAAATATATTTTAAAAGTCAAAAAATGAGAAAGAAATCAGGAAATTCATTAATGTATTGGAAAAGTCTGAAATATGTACAATGTGCCACACTTAGAGACCCTCCACTTCTGTAAAAAGGTGAGGTGGGGCTATCTTCTCATATCTCTTCTTTGCAACCATGGTTCTGCAGTCTTGCCACATTCACTTTTAATTTTGTTATTGTTCAGTTTCTTGCATAGCCACTTAGATAATCGTTGTGAGACACATCTTAGTACTGAAATGTTTTTTGGCTATGACAACCCTTAAATCTTAGAGAAAAATTTAAATGCCCCTCAGTCCTATGTGGACCCCCTTCTGCTTCTGCAGTGATGGTGTCAGCATGTCAGGGCATGGGACAGAGGGTGCTAAGACTCACAATCTCAGGCTGCCAATAAACTTTAATATGATTGTTTGTTCTCTTAAATGTGAGATCATTGTCCTATGACCAGTGAATGAGCATTTTTCTAGAGGTTCTCAGTCATATCAGTTTTTGTATTCTCACTGTGAACAAAACTTAGAAGTAAGGAGAAAGTTCCAAATAAATGGAAGGATGGCTCACAGGTACTTCTTGGTGAAGCAAAAAAGATTGTGGGGAACATTAGTAAAATGGATTTTCTTGTATATCCCAAAGCTAGAAAAAATATTGTTTCACAGTTCATTTGTTCCTCGCCTGTTGTAGTAGTAATGATCATCATTTGCAGAAATACAACCCTGAAAACAATTTCACCCCATGCACCAACATTGGTTACTGAGAATTAAGTGGTAGGAAATGAAGGACTTGTTAAAAAACATTCCAAAACAAATCAACATACATACTTAGTGACATCAGTGCAAAAGTGTAGACAAGTAAGGATAGATGAAAATATATGGGAAAACATGGTTTTCCCAAGGAGAAATGAGAAAAGCCAGAATCTTAGAGTTTACACAGAAAACTTATGCTTCTATATAATGAGCACTTTCTTTTAAAAAGAGAATTAGTCAGAGCTGGACATGATGGGAACCAAGTAACATAAAAAAGAATGAGTTTGACTATATTTTAAAATTCAGGAAAAGACTTCTTACAGAAGTAGCAGTTCTTCTTAAATCAGTTGTCTGTATATAGTAGAGCATTGATTCTTCAGAGCTAAGATCAGAATTTATGATAAATGAAAAAAAGAATAAGAATGAGGAAAAGATGACACACAGTTAAGAAGATTTAACCTAGAGTTATTTAAATGTGCTATAGAAAATCAGAATGGAAAATGAATGACAAAAAGGAACTTAGCATTGCTTATAATCATTTAATTCAGAAGTTAAACTATTTTAGCATCAAGGAGATCAAAAGCGTCACGGAAGTTACTTAGTAAATATTTACTTTCCACATGGAGAGAGAGATGACTGCTAAAAGCAAGAACAGGATAGAATATGAACATGTAAAATCTTAGAAATATGGATAACAGACAATTATGAACAATATAATTTCATATAACAGTGGATACATTGGAGGGTAAAACTAGTCCAAAGGAAGCTTGGCAAGACATCCTACTAAGCAAAGTCATCCAAAGTTGAAGTCAAGGATAAAAGCAAAGAAAACTGCAAATGGAAGAAAAATGGAAAAGATTTGCAGAAACTATTATAAGAAACTCTTTTCTCCATTAACAATAATGGAACTATCCCACTTGCATCTTAACATCACAGTCCCTGAGGTATTATAGAGGAAATAGAAATGGCACTAATGGGAATAAAGATGGGAAATGCAGTCTGCTTAGACCAAGTATATATAGAAGTATAAATATCCATGCTGGAAGGAATACAATCATGAGTGCACTGAGAAACTGATTTACATGGTATCCTAAAGCAGGTGAAGTTAACAGAGACATGGAATAAATCTTAAACTTTATTAATACCAAAAAGAAGGTAAGAAAGCATCATTTACTGACCATACCTTCTCTCCCATTCATGCAAAATCTCTATGAGGATCAACTGCACGCAAATTAAAGGCATTTTTGATGAAAATATTAGTAAGGAACAAGCAGGCTTTTGCAAGTGTTATTAAATAATGGACACATCTTTATCATCATATAATTGACTATAAGCTGTAGAAAATATAAGGTCCTATTTTGCTTGGTTTTTTTTTGTTCATTAGAAAAACTATTTGATTCAGTAGAACAGAACTTCTCCCTGCAGGCTCTTTAATAGAAAGATAATCTCCTATCCATACATCAAAATCATTCAGGATTTCTTGGAATATATAACACAGAAATAACTGTCCAAAGATATTCTGCTAACAAAAATCAGGCAGTGTGTAAGACAGGGAGATGTCTGGTTGCCAGAAGTATTTATCACTGTGATGGAGAAGATCCAGTGCAGAGTTCAGGTTGAAAAGGGATGCTTAGGGGATGATGGGGTCTTCCAGATGCCCTTGTCTCTCAATGACATTGTGCTGATTTCTTCAACCCCCTAGGACATTGCAGAGTTCCTGAATGAGATCTGCAGTCATTCAAAGGAGATTGACCTATGTATCTACATAGGAAAAATGAAGTAAATGAAAAATGTTTTTTGCCCAAATTTTATCATGCATTTGTGGGCAACCTCTACAGCTTCTCCATCGGTACATATATCTGGGACAGAAAACACAGACAATGAGCTGACCCAGGGTTTAAAAAGGAGAAAAGTGGACTGGATTATTTTCAGAAAATTAAGTGCTTTTACTGCCTGTAATAATAAAGACCTATCTTTCCAATACATCATTTTACTAATGTTGAAGGGCAGTGAAACTTAGAAAATCACTGTCTCTGAAGAACTAAGGATGGGAATCACCCAAAAGGCAAAGGAAGGGCACAATGTAAAGCAGGTTGCAACATATAATTAACAAGTAATTTTGAAGAATACTAGTATAAGATGTCAGTAAGGAATTCTATGACGAGAGAAGATGAGTGGTCACATGGTAAGAGTGAAGCGTGTTAGTTGTACAGCCACAGTGTTTCACTGTTGCACTTGTAATGTCAAAAGAAAATAAGGGCAGTGTATGGCACATGGAGTGTGCAACCCTTTGGTGAATTGTTTGGAAAAGCACAGACAAGAGTCACGTAGAATGTGTAGGCATGGATGGATTATGATCCACATCCTTGTAGTAAGTCAGTGAGATTGCCTTGGATCTGAATCGATGGGATCACTAATTCACTTGAGTACTTACGAGATTTTCTTAGAGAAAAATACATCTGAAGAATGGAATTTCAGAAAAGTGAAAAGATTTAGAAACCCCCTCCCCAGAGTTTGTTGTAACATGATGTGTTCTCATCTTAAAAGACATGATTTTTACTTAAAAAAAAAACAGACAAACCCCATGCAGAAAACAGAATGCAACTATGTAATAAATAAAACTTCTCCTCCTACTGTGGATAACAACTTCTAGACTGATAAAATGTTTTCAAAATTATTTTGGATTTGCCTCAATTTGTAAAAAAGAATTATTTATTTGGAGTTTTGGTATTATAACAGACACTGGAGGTAAAATGCATGCTTATTTTATAATAGCACTTAATTCAGTGTCTGGCACAAAGTAGGTGCTTAATAAATGTGGAATGATTGATTGACTAATAGGTACAGCATAAAGTAGTACAAAGAATTATGGATTTGGAGTCAGAATTCAAGTTCTTCCTTGGACACAGCGATGTGACTGAGGCAGAGTCTGTGCCTTAGTTTCCTTATGTGTATAATATGGTTTGGTTTGGTTTGGTTTGGTTTGGTTTACTCCCTACCCTACCTCATAGAGCTTTTTTGAATAAAGTTCTTTGTAAACTCTAAAAGACTGGGTATATGTTATCATAATGATAGTTTCCAGCAGTTGATTGTCCAAGGTTGCAATGTGGTTGTAATCTTTTTGGCTGCCAATAAGAACTGACCAGACTTCACTAAATTCCACTGAGAGCTGAGAAGGGGAATCCTTACCAAAAACATTGGGATGTTTCCTCATGAGTCTCTTCTCACTTGCCAAGGTTGATATATGCTCTAACCTGGAGAGTGGATGCTTGTATTGTTCTCTCAAGCCTATTCTTTGAAGATGCTGCATAATTTCACATCTGCTGAGCAGAAGGCAACAGTTAGTAAAGTCATTCTTTTGCTGTTAGTGTTAATCATTGTGCAGAAATACCACTTCTATGAGGTGCCAGACATCCGTACCTCATTAATAAGCTGTGGGTTGGTGTTTAACCTGTACTGCACATGTAAAACTCTGTAGCAGTAAGCATTTTCACGTGGAAGGCTACATTTTCAAGACTGTGTTGTGGTTTTGCCAATCCTGTCAAGTTTTTTTTTTAAGTCATTCCTTTAAAGAAAGAATTTAGTAGTGCTCCCCACATTTCCACAGAAAATAATGCTAGAACAGCTTGAAAAAATAGCATTCATAATGCAGGAGAATAAATCACAGCAAAATAAAAAAGTCATGCCTTCTTGATTTATGGCAACTATATTGAACTGAGATTCTACATTATACTAATAACACAAAGTCACCTACCATGGGTAAAAGTAGTAAAACTTGGACGAATTTTAAAAGTATCTCTGTAACATACCCTAAAACTTTGTTCACTTGTGTCTAGCTCTTTGTGACCCCATGGACCATACTGTAAATGGGGTTTTCCTTGGCAAAGATAGTGGAATGGTTTGCCATTTCCTTGGATTAAGGCAAACAAACAGTGACTTGTCCAGGGTCATACAACTAATAAGTGTCTGAGGCTAGATTTGAAGTTAGGTCTTCTTGACTTCAAGTCCAGTGCTGTCTCTACTGAACTACCTAGCTGCCTCCTAGGCAAACAGAGGTTAAGAGACTCGCCCAAGATCACACAGCTGGTAAGTGTCTGAGGCAGATTTTGAACTCAGATCTTCCAGACTCCAGGCCTAGTGCTTTGTTTAGGTGTCAGAAATATGAACTGTGGATTACTAATTTTCAGAATTTTAGAATAAAATACACTTACCACAAAAAAGAACATAATATAACTCTTCTTTAACTCATAAGGCATTTCACAATTTTTTTGTTATTTTAAGGAAATCTTTTTGCACTATTGACATGCAATTTGCTAAAATCCTTAATGAATATATAGCATGGCCTAAAAGTTATGGTTTTTAAAAAATAAATCCTAGATATTAGGTTGACATTTTTTCTTTTTCTATAGAAGTAGAAAGTCACATGTGAGAGAAGGAAAGAAATTCAGATATGGAAGGTTTTAGTTTTTTTATTTAGAAAATGCACTTGTCCCAATAAAATATTATTAGATATTTAAAGTTTGCTTGACAGATCAGGGCTGACTTCATTCATGACCTTTTTTCTTTTTGAAAATACTTTGAGAAATCTGGTTATTTTTCCATCTATGGTGACACATACTGTATACCCAGTGTACACATGTATGTGAAAAGTAAATAAATATATATGTGTGTGTACATGTATGTACGTGTTTATATTATATGTGTATGATTTTCTCTTTCAGAACTTTATACACATACACACACACTTCTATTCACTTGAATACATAGGTGAATAGGGAAATTAGCCAGGAATTTGATGAAATATGTGTATTCTCTTCTCCTTCCCAGGTATATTATACACATACATCTATGTACATATGTTTGTATATATGTATGTATATAGTCATGTATGTGAGAGACTTCCTGGGCCTAGCTGCTGCTGACACAGCTGCATTGATGTAAGAACCATACATGTTGACTGACATTTCCTCAGAGAGAAGAGCTTGTATTCTGCTTCAATTTGTTCCACTCCTTCCCTTTCCCCCCTCCCCCCCCGACCCTAGCGCATTTTGTCTGCAGAGACAAACTCCTTTGCTGCTAGATTTGGGCTTAGCTTAGATGGAGGGGATTATAAAGGAAGGCATTCTCAGGACTAATCTCCCTTCATGACTATGAATTTACTTAGCACAGGGTCTGAAGGGAAGAAGAATCCTTTCAGTTACTTAAAAACATTTGGCTTATGTTCATAAATTATCAGGCCAACCAAACGACAGACGTCCTAGCTTAAATACCAACATTTGTTTTGACTCTTTGAAGTCAAATTCTACATGTTTCTTGCTTTAGAGCAGGTGGACTTAAGGAAGTATAGTGGCACAAGAGCATGGGATTTGCAGTCACAAGAGCCAGGTTCGAGTCTAGGCTTTTATGAGGATTATCTGTATGACCTTAGGCAAATAACTATACCTATCTGAGTCTCAATTTACTCATCTACAAAATGAGGTAGGACTTTTAGCTCTAAATCTATTATCCCATGACACTGTATCTTCTGATAGTCCTATATTTCAGATGTACCCTTAAGATGGTCTGAAATGAAACAGAAAAGTGAAGCCAGAACTGATACTTTTGAAAACTTAAAATAACATATCTGCCCTGTATTTTTATTTTAAAAATTGCACATGCAAATCTACTGACATTTTGGGTCCTTTTTGGTCTTTGTTCCATGAAACTCATTCATTTTGATGTGCATAAATAACTTATTCTTGCTGTATTGTGTTAGTAACATCCTTGAGACATTTAAAAATGTGTTTTCCTCTCTTACACTTCTCTGATTTACATGTTTTGCCCACATTTTCTGCCTTAAGCATCTTAACATGTTGCGTGTTAGTTACCACATTAAGATTTATTGAAACAAATTTATTTTGTCTCGACAAAGATATTCATTGGATTCATACTTACGGATAGCAATTTTAAATGCTTTCTCCTTCAGTATTTTATTCTCTTTCCCTCTCTCCCTCTCCCCTTCTTCGCTTCTCTTTCTATCTCTTCTTCTCTGCCTTCCTCTCTCCCTCCCTCCTTGTCTGTCTCTGTCTGATTGTCTGCCTTTTCCCCTTCTCTATTCACTTCAGTAGTTGTTTTCCTGGAATCTGATGAAATGTGCTTTTTATTCATTACTCTTGCCAAAGAAGACTTTCTTTCTCAGAGTCAGCAAGGCAGACACATAGAACATATGAGATTACAGATTTAGAGCTACAAAGCCAATGAGTCCAAATCCCTTGTTTTACAGGTGAGGAAATGGTGGCATAGAAAGATTAAATGACTTGCCCAATGTCACGCTGTTAATAAATGCCCAATGCAGGGTCTGAACCTAGATCTTCATGGTATAAAGTTAAGTGACCTATCCTTATGCTGTGAGAAAGATGGCCATATACAAAGCAACAGCTGAAGGCGTTTTAAGTGTGACACGCTGCATTGAAGTGTCCTCCACTCTCCATGCCCAGGTTTCTAGACAAAGAGAAATATAGCCTGGGACATGTTCTATATTAAGTGGTATATTACTAAAGGTTCTAATTGTAATTTCATGGTTTATTTGGGGTTTAGAGCTTTCTCTGTTGAGTCATACATGCAAATAGAAGGAGTTATTATTATACTGGAATCACAGGATTTCTTTTTCATTTTGAATCATGCCTAGCTGAACAGAGCCCAAAGTGGGGCTCCCTTTGATTTTTAAAGGTGCAGTGGCTAAGTCAGCTCCACCAAATGTCATAAAAGCTGAATGGTGGTTTCCTTAAGTAGTACAGTTTCTTTTATAGAGCACTATGCATGCAAGTGAGAACGGAGTTTTCTGTTCCTATTTACATAGTTTCAGCCTGGTTATGGATAGCACTGGATAGGAGGGGTATATGTGTGTTTGTATACATATATACATATATGTATATATATATATACATACACACACATATACACATATACATATGTATGTGTGTGTGTATGTGTGTGTGTGTGTTTATCTTCACATATATATGTACATCTAGAAGCGGCCAGAGAATATTGACAAAGAAGGATCCAGACACTGATCCACTCATTCTCAGTCCCATCAAGTACTAGTGTCAGAGTCAGTCCTTCACTAGAGAGTGCAATGGATAGAGCACTGAGCCTGGAATTAAGAAGACCTGAATTCAAGTATGACCAGAGACCCTTACTTGCTGTTTGACCCAGGGCAAGTCACTTAAGCTCTCTCTGCCTCGATTTCATCATCTGTCAAGAGCTGATAATGATAGCACCTCTGTCACAAACTTGCAAGGATCAAATGAGATGGTATTTGTAAAGAGCTTAACAGTGTCACACACATAGTAGGTTTATGATGAATCCCTCCTTCCCTTCTTTCTCCTCCTCTCCTTTCATTTCCTCTTCCCTACTTCCCTCTTTTCCTTTCCTTTCCTTGAATCTTAATGGCCACATTGCTATGCTTTCTAGAGCATTTATAACTTCTAGTTTATTGAAGACAGACTCTGGTCTCCTTCTTGCTGCTTTGGGAAATAAATTTCCCAAAGGCAAGGCAACCTTTTATAAACTTAGTATAATAACCTGAAAAAGATGGTAAGATCATAAGATTTGCATAGCCAAGAAAGAAGAGACTATTGAGGCTAACCCCCTTCTTTTCTCTATGAGAAGATTGAGGTCATGGGATGGAAAATTATTTTTCCAGGACCATAAAAGTGATAGAGAAGGAAGATTCTGAAGAGCAGCAATAGAAAAAAAACTTATTCTTTAGTTATATAGTCATGGTCAGCAGCACGGAGAGAAAGTACAGTGTAGGAGGTAGAGGGTTTGATTGAGAGAGTGACTTAGAATCCCACTTCTTAACTCTTACTACTTTGTTACCATTGACAAGTCACTCTTTTAGTCTCAGGTAACTCTTTCAGTTACATAATGTCCATCCTTTGCATTGAACTTAAAAGTGAGGATGTGGGGGCAGAGCCAAGATGGCAGCATCAAAACAGCAAAGTTTCACAGCTCCCACACAGCCACCCTAACTACTCATAAAATATGACTCTCAACAAATTTTAGGGCTCCCAAACTCACAAAAATACACAAAAC
>JAQQSW010009809.1:0-13141 GCA_028646575.1 Pseudocheirus occidentalis
ATTTGACTTTTTAAGATATTTTTCTCCTCATTGACTTTCTGGGCCTCTTTTCCATTTGAGTTAATCTATTTTTTAAGTGTTGTTTTCTTCAGTCAGGTTATTGACTCTCTTTTCATGATTTTCTCTCATCATTCTCATTTCTCTTCCCAATTTTTCCTCCACTTCTCTTATTTGTTTTTCAAAGTCCTTTTTCAATTGATCTATAGCTTGTAGGAAATCTTCGAGTGTCTTGGAAGCATTTGGTGTGGGAGTTCTGACTGTGTTGTCTTCCTCCCATTCCATGCTTTTATCCTTTTTGTCTACAAAAAGGGATTCTAGAGTTTTATTGCTGTTTTTATTTTGCTTCCTTTCCCTCATGTTGGCCAGTCAATTAATTGGTTGATTTTTTTTAGGTCTGCAGAACTCTTCTTCCAGGGGGGAAAGCTCTGTCCCAAATCGCTGGGTTTTTCACAGCTATTTTGGGGGGTGCTGCAGCCCCCCAGCTTTGGCTTGCTGAAAGCCCACCCCAGGACCACCACCCAAGACCACGATTGGATTCAGGCTACTCAACGTAAGAGCCCTTGGCCCTGATCAATCATCTCAGCCCCCCTGTGGGGTCCACAGGCCAGTAGCTCTGGAGCAGCCCAATGGAGGCAATTGCTGGTTGTAGCAGATCCTGCCCTTCTCCCCTGCCCCTTGCCCTGGGGGCAGATCAGCTGAACTTCTTTTCCTTCCCCAAATTTAGCTTGAAAGCTTCACTTTCACTGACCTTTCTCTGATCCTTATTTTTCCCACCTTGATTGATGTGGAGATTGCGCCAGGTGCTGTAGATCTGTTCTCAGGGGTAGACTCATGCTGCAGCTAGGCTCCTCCCATCCACCTTGGGGCCTGACCACGGTTTTGGTTTTGGGCTGGGCTGGCCTCGGCTCCCAACCTGCCTTGATGAGCCCCTCCTGCCGAGCTGCCTTCAGAGCGAGATGTGTTTTCTGTATTTTTGTGAGTTTGGGAGCCCTAACATTTGTTTAGCGTCAGTTTTATGGGTATTTAGGGAGGCTCTGTGAGAGCTGCGAGGCTTTGCTGCTTTTATGCTGCCATCTTGGCTCCACCCCCCTCAAATTCTGTTTTTTAAAAGCAAAAATGGGTATTATAATTCATCAGAAACTTTTTCTGCATCTATTTGTGTCAATGTTCATTAAGGATATTGGTCTATTGTTTACTCCTTTTTTGATTTTTGTGTCATAGAAAGAATTTGGTAGGGGTCCTTTTGGTAATTTTTGTAAAAAAAAAAAGTTATGTAATATTAGAACTAACTATTCTTTGAATGTGTGATAAAATTCACTTGTAAATCCACCTGGTCATGGAGTTTTTTCTGGAAATTCATGTATTAATTGGTTCAATTTCTTCCTCTGAAATAGTTAATAATTGAGTTGTCTTTTCCACTTACCCTTCTCCAGCTGAAGTACAAGTAGTGAAATACTTTATGAATAGTGTGTGTGTGTGTGTGTGCGCATATGTATTTACGTGTGTGTGAGAGAGAGAGACAGAGAAAGTGAGACAGAGAGACAGACAGAGATAGAGATAGAGAGAGACAGAGACAGAGACAGAGAGAATCTTTGTTAAGGTTGTAGCTCCATCTAGAGTCTTGTATAGCTTCTAGCTGCTGGCATTTGATATTTCCTTTGTGAACTCTTCAGCTATTTATGGCTTTCAACAAATGCCAATCCCTCATTGTGACTCTAGCTCCCAGTCTGTAACTAGATTTCCATCTTCTTCACGTGGTACAACGAGGTGGATGCCTCTAATGAGTTCTTAATTTTGCAGGAGGCATATTTTCCCTTATAATACAGCCTTAGTGATCCTAACATTAAACTAAGTGCCCTCTCTCTCTCTCTCTCTCTCTCTCTCTCTCTCTCTCTCTCTCTCTCTTTCTCCTCTCTCTCTCTCCTCTCTTTCTCCTTTCTTACAGCTTTTCCTGAACTCCAGAAAAGATTGTACAGGGAACAAGAATCCCACCTGCCTCTATTACCAATGAAGTCTCAGTCACCAGCACTATAGTTAGATATTATCATTATAAATCTTGATGTCTTTTCTTCCTCGGGCACATGGGAAAGAGTTCCCTGAGGACCCCACTGCCAAACCAGAATTAGCATTCTCTACTTGTTCAATACCTAAGAAAGCATTTCAATTGATCTCTATTAAATCATAAAGAATGTTTTTTGGGGAAATAAGACAGGATACTTCATATCACCCTAGACCAGAGGTGTCAAACATGTGACTGGCAGGTTGCATGCAGGCCAAAACCTGCTCAAGTATGGACCAAATCAGATTAATGTAATTGATAAATGTTTAACAGAATGATAAAAATACAACAAAACATAGATAATATTACTTTTTAAAACTAAGCCAGGATGCAGCCCTCAAGAGTTCTTATATATGGTTTAGTGGCTCCTGTTTCTAACTGTCCTAGACTTCTCTAGTCTCATCTAGATTGAAGGAGGATGGAAAGAAGGAACAATTTCTGTAGATTTCCTGTGTTCAGTAACTTTGTACCTTGGATATTTTCTGGATTGAATTCTATTTTATATGATAGTATGACTGACACTCCCTCTTAAGCCTCCCTGTTTGCATAATATACTTTAAATATACTTCTTCACTTTAGTTGTGCATATCTTTTTGGATTAAATGCATTTTCTGTAATCAATATTTTGATGGAGGTGGATTTTTAAAATCCTTTCTATAATAATTTCTTTAAATGGGTGAATCAAGTCCATTAACATTTAATATTAAAAATTATTTTTTAAAATGAAAATGGTGAGTATGTCACCAATGAAGATGAAATCAAAACAATTATAAGAAGCTCTTTTGTCTAATTATATGCCAATAAATTTAACAATTTAAATGAAATGGCATACAATTTGCAAAAATATACATTGCCTAGTTTAGCAGAAGAAGACATAGATAGAATATCTAAATGGACTTATTTTAGGAAAAGATATTAAATAGGCCATAAATGAACTTCCTTAAAAAAGCATCAGAACCACAGAGATTTACAAGTGAGTCTATTAAACATTTAAAAACCAGCTAATTGCAATATCAAATAAATTCTTTATAACAATAGGCAAAGAAGGGGTCCTATCAAACTCTTTTTATGAAACAAATATTATATGGATACCTAGAGAATGAAAATTATAGAACAATTTTATCAATGAATATGGATGCAAAAAAATGCTAGCTAAAAGATTACAGCATTATATTACAGAGAGTGTACATCATGGTCAAGTGGTATTTATACTAGGAATGCAGGAATGGTTTAATATAAAGGAAAAGTATTAATATAACTAACTGATTATATCAATAATAAAAGTACCCAAAATCATATGATTATATCAATAGATATGGAAAAACTTTTGGTAAAGTACAACACCCATTTCTATTAAAAACACTTGAAAATTAGGTGTAAATGTATTTTTCCTCAAATTGATAAGAAACCTAAAACCATCAGCAAGTATTATTTGTAATGGGGATAAACTAGAAGCCTTTCTAGTAAGATCAAGTGTTAAACAAGGATACCTGCTGTCACCAATGTTATTCAATATTGTATTGGAAATCATAGCAATAACAATGAAAAAAGGAAAAAATAGAAGGAATCAGAATGGGCAATGAGGTAATAAAGTTATCTCTTTTTGTAGATGATATGATTATATACTTGAAAACTCCTAAAGACTCAACTAAAAAGTTAGTTGAAACAATAATTTTAGCCAAGGAGCAGGATATGAAGTAAACCCACATAAATGATCAATATTCCTATATATCACCAACATAACCCTGAAAGAAGAGATAATAAGACATACTCCATTTAAAATAACTCAAGAAATAATAAAATATCTAGGAATATATGTGCCAAAAGAAATCTGGGAATATTATGAACAAAAGTGTACACACACACACACACACGCATACACAAGTATACAATTTGTTATAAAATAAAATTACGTTTAAATAATTAAGAATTATTAATTGTGCATGGATAAGGAGGTCCAATATAATAAAAATGACAATTATACCTAAGTTAATCTTCACATTTAATGCCATCCTAATTAAATTACCAAAAATTATTTTACTGAGTTTGAAAATATAATAGCAAAATTCATTTGGAAGAACAAAAGGTCTAATAGTATCAAAGGAACTAATAAAAAATGTGAAGGAAGGAGGTTTAGCAGTATCAGATCTAACTACATTATATTATCAAAACTGGTACTGGCTAAGATATAGGTAGATCAGTGGAATAGAATAGACATACAATCTCAAACAGCAAATGACTAAAACAACATTGCATTTGATAAGGGTAAGGAAAGTTTTGGGAACAATAATTCATTATCTGGTAAAAATTATTAAGAAAACTGAAAAGTAGTCTGTCAGAAATTGGGCATAGACCCATGTCTTATGCCACATATCAAGATAAGGTGAAAATGAATTGACCTAGATATAAAGGAAGATATTACAGGAATATTTGAAGAGCATGGAACATATTATTTATGAGACTTGTGGATAGCTGAACAATTTGTGAATAAAAAATGGATAATTTAAGTTACATTAAATAGGTTTTGTACAAATAAAACCAATATAGCTAAGATTGAAAGGAGAGGAGAAAATTGGGAAAAAATTTTACAGACAGTTTCTCAGATAAAGGTCTCATATCTCAAATATTGACCTTTGTAAAATCTATAAGTATATGAACAATTGTCCAATTGTTAAGTGGTCAAAGGATATGATCAGGGAGTTTTCTGATGAAAAAATTGAAACAATTCATAGTTATATAAAAAAGCTCCAAATCATTATTGATCAGAGAAATGTAAATTAAAACAAGCTGGAGATATGTCACACCTATCAGATTGGCTAAAATGATTGAAGGGGAAGGCAACATTTATTAGAGGGGATGCGGAAAAGATGGCATACTAATTCACTGTTGGTGGAACTATGAACTGTTCTAACTATTTTGGAAAGCAATTATGCTCAAACAGTCCTAAAACTGCGTATACCTTTTTCCTCAGAAATACCATTGTCAGGCCTGTTGCTCAAAAGGATTAGGGAAAAAGGAAAACAATCTGTATATTCTAAAATATTTATAGTAGTTCTCTTTGTGGCAGAAAAGCACTGGAAATTACAGGGATGCCCACCAATGAGGGACTGGCTGAACAAGTTGTAGTATATTATTGTGATGAAATACTACCATGTTATTATAAATGATGAATTTGATGGTCTTAGAAAAACATGAGAAGACTTGCACAAAATCATGAAGAGTGAAACAAGCAGAACCAAGAGAACATTGTATGCAGCAACAGCAATATTATTTTAAAAATTACTTTGAGTAACCAAGTCATTTTGACTATTGTGAATGCCTGAATTAATTACAAAGGATCTATGAAAGAAGATGCTATTTAGATTCCAAGAAAAACCTGATAAATAGAAAAGTATGTATAGTGTAGACTTACATATATGTGTATATTGTACATATTGTAAATATATATGTATATATATATATGTATGTATCTAATGGTAGCCATCTGTAAGGTGAGAGGGTGAGGGAACAAAAAAAAGAAAGTTATATGACACCTTTATTATGTATTTAAAAGGAAAAGCAAGTTATACATAATAGATTTGCCATTTCATTTGCAATCATCTTTTTTTCAAAATTTCTTGCTATGAAAATGCTTGTTTTATTTCTTAAGTTCAAAATAAAAAAAGAAAAATAGTAATACTATAAATATTAATTTTGATTTACTTCTGGAAGTTATCCTTGTATTTTTGCACTTGATATCTGGAAGAAATAAAAATTATTTTGTTCTCCTAGAAGTATTTATATTCTGAGGTTATTGAATAAATCAAACTATTTTTTCCATTAACCTAGGAACACATTATGATTTCCTACAATTTTGCCTGTTTTTGTAAAAGATAAATTTTTTTTTCATGATCCTCAAGTTCATTTTCTTTCCTTCATTTTTTTGGGTTATTTCTTTTTTTGGGGGGTTCAAATGGCATTAAATTAATGTTTCTATTTTACATTTGTTAATCACAATACATATTTTAAACTTGAACAATAATTTATTCTTATCACAACAAGAAAAATGTGATTTTTCTTATTTTAAACAATAAGCAGGAAGAGATTTAAAGTATGTTATTATTTTTAAGAAGTTATGTTATTTATTTAGAATTTTCCTATATTTAACAAATCTTTCTAATTGTGAGTTTTGTTGAGATTCTTTTAGGTCTTTCTTGCTTTGAACAGAGTGGACACTAAAATGTTTTTTGAATAAATTCTTAGTGCTTGGAACATATTCTTGTATCTTCAAGATATACTTATGTTTGCTGGACACGTAACTTTGGGATATATATCCACACCTTTAAGAATCACAAATATTTTTATCCAACAGTATTTTCTTATGCTATTATGGAGAAATATATAGACATTCTAAGTTGAATTTTTTAATAAATAAATTAATTTTTCCTTCTTGTTTCCTGGGATTTTCCCTGTCTTTGTAATTTGAAAAATTTTTAAGAATGTGCCTATAAGACATGTATCTACTATTTCTCTATAATTGGTAGCCTATGTGTCTGTATGTTTGTGTATGTATTTGTATACATATGCACATGTTTGTGTATGTATACATATACACACATACATATGCACACATATATTTCTACTCATGGGGTGTTGCAGACATTCTTTCTTTTTTTGATACATGTTAGACTAGATCAGAGGTTTTTAACCTTTTTTATGTCATGGCCTCCTTGGACAGTCTGTTGAAGTCTATAGACCCCTTCTCAGAATGATATTTTTAAATGCATGATAAAACATACATAAGATTACAAAGGAAATTAAAAGTTAGTGAAAATAAAAATGTAATTTTCCCCTCTCTAAGTGTGCAAACTCCCTGAAATATGTCCATGAATCTGCACCTCAGATTAAGAACACATGGCTTAGATGACTCATTACTCTGTAGTTATGGGACTCTGTGCAGCTCCTCCTGCTGGCCTGAGTCACAGTAGTGCCAGTGGTGTCTGGCATGGATAGAATCCTGTGATAGCTTGAGGCAAGAGTCCCTGTAGTGCCGTAGGCTTTATGTGGGGCCGGAGATACTATTCCAAGATTCCAAATCACTGGGTTGGGAGCTGGTGGCTGGGGCATTTAAGCCTTCCCTCCAGGCTAGAGACCAGGCTATGGAAATTTCAGAGCTGGTGGCCCATGATGAAGCTTGAGACAATATATGCAGACTATAGCTCCACTCACAACTATAGCCTGGGATTTTCAATGGCCAGTGGGCTGGTGTCTCCTCAGCCCTATTTTCATGGAGATCTTCAATTCTTTCTTTCTCTTCTTGTTCTTACTTTTCCTTGACAAGGGATGGAATGTTGTTTTACATATTACTGCTTTATGAATTCTTACATAATTTAAATATTAAGAGAGCTACCTCTCTTTTATGCTCATTGTTCCACTATCTTGCTGGCAATCTCTAGTGAGGATAGGGGAGGGGAAGAACGGAGGCTCTGGTTTTTATTGTAAGTTGAATATAAGAGGGCAAACCTTACAGCTGTGGAATGTAAAAGAAAGTTAATTTTAGGCTCACAGATTTAGAGCTTCGAGGGACTTGGGAGATCACTTAGTCAATCCTCTCTTTTCCAGATGAGGAAAGGGACCCAGAAAAAATACAATGTGACCAAGATCACACAGGTAGTGACAGAGGCAGTCTTGGGTTCCAGTTGTTGACTCCAAACCCAGGGTTCTTTCCACTGTTTTATATTGCCTCTTTTCATTACTTTCATTACCCATGCGATATTCATGTAGTCTGAACCTTCTTGTGTGGTTCAAGTGGCTCAAATTATTAAACTTGCAAAAAGAGAATGTTAACTATTGATAATGTAATGAGAAAGTACAGTATGTGAGGTGATCACCAGGTGGCACTCTATTTGAATGATCAACCTAGTGGCCTAGTCAGTTTCTCTTGAGCACTTCCCAAAAAGCTGAAGTAGCCTTACTGGCCACTAGAGGATGGTCAACTGACAGGCACCTAGCTTGCTCTACTATAGCCAAGCTTTTAACTTCAGCATCAATGCTAAATAATTTGGATTAACTCCTAATGGCTATGATCAGGATTAGCACAGAGTATGAAATGGAATATTACTCAAAATATTAAAATGCAAAATATGTTCTGTATTCAAATCATGTTAATCTCTCCCTTCATCTCTTAGGGCTCTCCTCTCTCACTTGTTGACCTCTGCCCATATTTATGGATTTGAAGCATGCTAAGATCATAAGTTTGTCAAACATAATATAAAAGGAATTAAGTTCAGTAATTTTAAGTGGCAATATATACTTCCAATATTGCACTCAAAATTTCTCCCATTTACTCCCCTAGATCTTCAGATATAACTTAGGAGACTACCCAGTTACATAAATTCATAGCTCATGGAAAGGGACAAAAGAAAGAAACATCCTCACCCAATCTCAGGATCATGGATATAAACATGAAATGTTGGATAAGTGGTAGAGGGATTCTGAAGCCCACCAGCCCGCCAGGATTTGCAACATTTAGCAATGTTGGCTTCTTGGTATGTCCCCTTTCTCACAGCTCCTGTTCCTGTCTCTATCACCAGGATCCTCTATCTATCTATCATCAGGCCTTTTCTTCAAGGTTGATCTCCCACCCATTTCACTCATCAGTTATTTGCTTGTGGCTGCAGCAGTACCTACAGTCCTAATCTCACTATTCTACTTCATGGAAGGTTAATGTGAATCCAGTAGCAGTGACTGCTCAACTCTGAAACTTTCAAGATGACCAGGAAATCCCAGCACTAAGGTCATGGGAAGGAAAAAAGGAAACCAACACCAGATTCTGTAGCATACAGATCACATCTCCCTTTTTCTATCAAAGGGCTTTTGTCCTCTGCAAGTGGGAGCTCACTGAGCAGCCAGAGGTGATTGGAGGCAGGCCAGGACTCTCAGCTATTCATTATTTAAGATTTATCTTCAGCTTGAGCACACCTGGAAAATTCTTGCCCTCTCTGTTTCTCTTTTTGTTACCTTCTCAAAGGAGTTGTTAACCCTTTCATCCAGGTGAAAGGAGAAGCTTCACATGGACTTCTCCATTTTCTTCTCATCGTCTGGTAACTAGGTTTGTTATCCACAGTGGCTCTGACTGCTGTCCTCTGGTATTTCCTTTCACCACAGAAAATCCTTTTCAGCTTGGGAATTCCTTAAATAGAACTAATTGCACTTGAGTTCATAGCTCCACTGATACTGTTTCCCCCTTTAAATGATCAAAATTCCATTCTTAAGAATGACAATATTAGCTGACATTTATATTGCTGTCCTTTGGAAAGCACTCTGCATATATTTTAAAATTTGAACTTTCTTAGTGGTTTTGATTTTCTCAGAATGTTTTCACACTTATTGTGCCATTTAATTCTTCCATGGCCAAGCAGAAATTCCTGGAGGGGAGGGGTAGATACTCCACTGAAGATCATCTGCCATGTTGACATTGAATTAATGGCTACTTTTTGAATCTGACCAGTTCTGAATTCATTTGATTTATCTAATTAAAATCTATTCATCTTCCCCACCAGCATGAGTGGATTTACATACAGGGATGACCAGCCATTGGAACATTTGTGGATATTTCCTGCCTGGTTTCATTCCAAGTGACAATGGGGAAAGCTTGACATGAGATTATGAGTACATGGCCCTTTGTCTTGGGTATTTGTTCTTTCCCGACTTCAGATGAATAAAATTTCTGAGATGGAGGTAGCTAGACAATTTTGAAAGAACATGAAATCCAGAGATACTAGTAGTTGTTGGAGATGAATAGTAGTAGGAGTTGTTTCTGAGTGGTGGTGGTCAATGGCAGTGGAAATGGTGGCAGATTGGTATTGAAAACACAGTCATCTGAGGACAGTGGCAGCTTCTGGGATTGTGACTTCTTGTAGCATAAGTTACTGAATATGAACACAACAGAAGTATTAACTCTTGGATCCCAGCTGGGCTGACCCAGCAGGGAGAAATACATAAGGGAAACTTGGTGAAGAGAGAAGGGAGAAAAGGATTCCTAATATCAGGGGTTCTTTGTTTTATGGATTGCCTTAGCTAAGAAATTTGTTCCCCTCTACTTATAATGAGGTTCTCCATACTTTGCTTGGTCTTTGGAAAGCAGACACAGTCTGTTGTAAGGATTGTATTCAAAGCCCTTCCAGCATGCTATAACAGGTCATAACTGGTGCTTTATTGGAAAGAATAGTACTTCAAGACTTCAAGCTATATTTTAAAGCATCAGTCATTAAAACTATTTGGTACTTTTACCTGAAATGAGTATTCCAAGAAGGAGATGTCCAGGCAACAATGAAAGTACATGAAATTCAGAAGTACTACCAGCAATTGGAGCTAAATAGTAGCAGTAGAAAGAAATGGCCAATTGCAGGGGAAATACTGATAAAAATCTATTTTATTTTTTCTAAATTTTAAAGTGAAATAGTAACCTTTTGTGATGGATAAATCCACAAGGAATTCAAAAAGGAAAATCCACAGGAGTAGTTGAAACTAGGTCAAGGAAAGAAAATAGAGATAGGTTAAGTAGCAGAAAAATGAACACATAAAGGAAGAGGTCCAAATCCAGAAAATATTTATCACAGACAGCTAGGTAGCAAAGTGATAAGAATGCCAGGCCTGGAATGAGGAAGACTCATCTCCCTGAGTTCAAATCTAGCCTCGGTCGTTTACCAACTGTGTGATCCTTGGCAAGTCACTCCAGTATCTTTGCCAAGAAAACCTCAAATAAGGTCATGAAAAATCAGAAATGACTGAAATAACTGAACAACAGCAACAGCAACATATTTATTACTGGGATTCACATGTAATCAATTTTTTAGTTGATAGTGTTTATTTTTACACCACTTTCATTTCTAAACATAATCCTCTTCTATCCTCAGATATCCAACCTTGTAGCAATAAATTTTAAAAAAGTGACAAAAAGCAGATTAGTGAAACTAGCCAGTATATGAATTAAGATGAAATGTCTATGAATGCACATGGCCATAAGCCTCCATCTAGGAAAAAAGGGGGAGTGAGGTATGTTTCCCCTGTCTCTTATTTGGGGTCAAACTTGATCATTTAAGTTATATAGCATTGTTTCTTTGCTGTTGTTCTTTTTATTTACACTATTTCTAGTAAATACACATATTGTTTTTCTGGTTCTGCTCATTTCACTTTGTATCAATTCAGGTAAGTCTTCTCATGTATCTCTGTATTATTGATATCCATTTTTTCCTATGACATTTTAATATCACATCAACACTCATGCACCACAATTTGCTTAGGCATACCTCAATCAATAGACATTTACTTTGTTTCTAGTTCTATGCTATTATGGAAAACACTGCTTTAAATATCTTGGTGTACATGGGACCTTTCTTTTTATCATTGACCTCCCCAGGAGCATCCGGCAGTGGAATTTCTGAGTCAAAGGCATGTGGATTCTAAGAGGGAGTTGTGGGAAGGGAGCACATTCTTGGCATGGGAAATTGTTTGTGAAAAAACAAGGAAACAGGAAATGGAATGTAGTGCATGAGGAACTGTAAGCAAGTAGGCAAATTTGACTGGAATGTTGAATGTGTGAAGGGGAATTAATTATGTTCACAAAGCTAGGAAAGTTATGCCAGGGCCAGTTTGTGAAGGGCATTAAATGACCAACAGAAGGCTGTATTTTTTTTAATGACATGTGATAAAGAGTCATTGGAGCTTCTTGAGCAAACAAATGACATAGCCCTCATTTTGTCAGGTGTGTGGAGAATGGATTATAGAGGGCAGTGACTGGAGTCAGGGAGACTAATTAGGATTGTGGAATTAGAGCTCAGGTCTATCTTGTTTTGTTCTATGATAGTTCTAGGTATATTTTGCTCTGGTATGCTTCTAGCCTAGTTTGGCTTTACTGAAAAGGTCTATGACTAGGTATTGTTACATTGAATACAACAACAAACTAAGGAAGACCTTGATGCCTCTAGGACTTACAATGAAATATTTGTCCCACTTGTTTGAGTCATTTTTGAGGATTGATCGTCCATTGATAGTTTCTCTGAATGCTAGGTCTCAGTAGGTCACCTTTGAATATATCCATTGAGTTCATGAGTTGTTTAACAAGTTCATTAACTTCTTGCTCTGTTCTCCCTGTTTTGCTTTACCTATTGAAGGAATCTTGTGGTCTAGAGCAGGACTTCTTAAACTTTTTCTACTCAAGATTCTCACCATGGCCCCTCATGGGTACTCACCCTATTTACTGCTTCCTTTTGTGCATTGTCTTTCCCATTTAGAATGTAAGCTCCTTGGGGACAAGCACCAGTTTCCTTTTTGCTCCTATTTGTATCTCCAGTACTTAGCACAGTGCCTGGCACACAGAGAGAACTTAATAAATGACTATTGGCTTCACTACTTATATTGACAGAGATAAGTATTGTGTCTGTGATTCCAGTGACAGAAGTATTTTCCAGATGAAAAAACTACCTCTACCCATGTAAGTCAGCACTTTCACCATTGCTTGTGTATGTCTCCTAGCTCTGACTTCAGCTCACTATCCACTAAGCCATACTGCTTTTCTTGCTGACATCATATATCATATCAACCATTTTCATAACATAAAGACACTTTTGTCCCAGGTCTGATCTTAAGGTGTCCCAGTAATAAAAGATAAATTTTAAAATTATTTTCCTCTTGCCAGTTATGCCAACATTGTACAAATGATGGCAAATCTTATCCCTTTTTCTTTTTTTTCTTTTTTTTTTTAATCTTTTATGGTTTTTTTCTTGGCAGCCTGTAATATTTTCTCCTTGGTGTGGGGATTCTAGAACCTGGCAATAACATTTCTAGGAGTTTTCTTCTGGGGCTTCTGGGGATCTTTTTGAAGAGGTGATTGGTGAATTCTTTCAAGTTCTATTTTGCCCTCTGATTCTAAAACATCAGGGCAATTTTCTTTGAGAATCTCTTGAAGGATGCTTTCCAAGTTCTTTTTCTGGCTATGGGTTTCAGGTAGACCAATAATTTTCAAATTGTCTCTCCTGGATCTATTTTCCAGGTCAGTGGTTTTTTCAAGGAGATATTTCACATTGCTTTCTATTTTTTCAT
>JAQQSW010009810.1:0-13140 GCA_028646575.1 Pseudocheirus occidentalis
GTTTTGGGACTCAGTGTTATGGTTTCTGAATAAAGACCTTGGTTCTGCCTTCCATGTGGAGAGTTTGCTATATTTTGTGATCCAAAACTACACCAACATATTCATAACCATCATGGGTGTTGTGAATATCTCATTATTAATACAGTTCTCTCACCCAAAAATTGTTATATTTATGCTGTTTGTCTCTGTATGAATATACCTATTCAGAAATTAGTACACACATATACATGCATATGCATATGTATACACATGTTTGTATATGTATGTGAATACATGTGTATTTTCCCTTATGCTTTCATGCCTTCTGATCATAGAGAATATAAGTTTCTTGAGCATAGAGACCTTTTCATTTTAGTTGTATATCCTTAAAATCTAGCATAGTTACTGATTTTTAAATTAAGTATATTAAGAATACTGTTGGATGAATATATGACTATCGCCTGCAATTTTGACTTCTCTGAGATTATGGTATTCCAAGATTCACAGTGTCACATGGAGACTTCTAGTTTTGGCCATAGGGGACATGACCAACAAAATGGAGGGTCAGACATTTTTCTCCTCTTCTCACCAATTCTCAATAAATCTACAAACAAGGAAATATGACCCTCAAGTAGAATAATTACAGATTTCCATAGGAAAAGAAATACAAGAGTTAAACAAGTAAAGAACTTTATGAATTCATGCTGAACCATAGTTCTTGTTCAGAAGCTTTCCACCAGCAGCCTATACACTACCACACAAACAAGCCTATAGGTCAGGAATTTTCCTGTAGCTGAACTCTCTACTGGACAACACCACCCCAGAGTTCAGTTACTTCTAGCCAGATATCTCCACATTGAGAGGTTTAGGAGGAAAGGTAGCTCTCTACCTGGTCTGGCCCCAACATTAGGGAACTGATAGGTGGCAGAAATTCCACCCAGAAAATAAATTCTCCTGAAGCATTCAAAATGCAATACTGATAGCCTAGTAAGAGATCTGAAACCTAGAGGGAATTGGGATGAAGGAGTCAGCGTGTGTGCCTGCACCAGGCCTGAAGGAAAGAGATATAATATCCAACCAGAATTATTCTTGTCCCTCCGAGATTTATTTGGAGAAGGAACCAACGTCAGTGAAAAGTGAATTTCCCAATGTGAGAAGAAACTGAGGAAACAGTACCTCAGGCAAATTCACCATCAAATGAACAGGAGTTGGACTGTCAGCAAACGGGGAATATAAATGTAATGAGACTGGCCTGTATAGCATGTGTGATGCTACATTGTACAAGGAGAAAACTAGAGAATTTATCTTTTTAGTCATCTTTCAACTGCGACTGACCCTTGACTAACTCTTTTGGAGAGTGTGTGTGTGTGTGTGTGTGTGTGAAGGGAATCTGAAGATCCTCCCTGCCTCTAGGCCCTTTGATAGACTTAAGTGGCCCTGAGAACCTTCCCTGATAGGAAAGTATACTCTGCCCCCTAATAGGCTGAATGTGGTCACATGGAGCCTGTGGCAGGAGGCTTGTTCTTCAGGAATGCTCACACCTTATTGCTTTGTGATTGGCAGTGGGTCAAGAGTGCTGTGACATTCTCTGATCCAGGACAAGGCTATATATACCCTGATGTGAGATTTTGCTTTGGCGTTCACTTTGGAAAGAGTTGTGTGATTTGGTCAGATGAGACTCTGAGAAGCCATTGAGTCCCTTGGCCTTAAAAAACCCAGATGTTGGTGCTTCCCTCTCTAGTAACTAACTAGATATGGATGTAAGGGTCACACAGCTGGAAGCCTGTCTGCTGATCTGTTTGTTTGTCTGCTTGTAACTTGTTTGTAATCTGTTTATATTCTCTGAAGTTCAGGGGGATGACTTTTTCCCCTGAACTAGGTAAATGATTTATGTTTGATTGATTAAAGCAAGATTGATAACCCATTTTGAGCTGCTTTCCTTTAGAAAAGCAGATCTAAGAACTTGTGCTAGCAGCCATCCTGGGTATGCTAGGGTACTTGCTAATACAGTGTTTGCAAAAATACTGGAGTGTTTTGCCATTTCCTTCTCCAGCTCATTTTACAGGAGAGGAAACTGAGGCAAACCAGGTTAAATGACTTGCCGCAGGTCACAAAGCTAGCTGGATCCAGCTGAGGCTGGATTTGAACTCAGGTCTTCCTTACTCTAGGCCTGGCACTCTATCTTTTGTACCACCTAGCTTCCACTGGGGTAATTACTTTCAAGAAAATTGGGATGACATGTGTAATGCATACTTTGCACAGTGTATTTAGATAATTCTTTCTTAGCAGTTAGTCACATGGTTAATTGAAGCCTCCAGACTGGCTGTGTAAGTGGAACATTCTTTGGGTGCCTTCCCAAAGCACTAACTTACAGACCCTTGGCTATGATTCTCTTTGGCCTCTCTCTTTTGGTTTGGCTGCTACACTGATCATGTTTGTTAAGTAACGGTGCTATAAGTAGAGATGTTGGTGAAGGAAGCAGGGGGCAGAGCTGAGTGGCACAAAATCATTGGAAATATCTGAATTCAAATTTGGATTCAGACTAGCTGTGTGATCCTCAACTCCTTTTTACCTCAGTGTCCTCATTAATAAAATGGGGATAAAAACTGTCACACTTCCCAAGCTGCTTGTGAGGATAAATGAGAGAATAATCATAAAACACTGAAAGTGGTGCCTAACACATAGTAAGTGCTATGTAAATCTTAGCTCCTTTTATTATTTTTTGATGAAAATCACACCTGGTATTATACACGGCATTTGATAAATATTTGTTGATTTGTTTATAATATTTATTGTTGACTTCTTTAGTTGAAGAGAACAAAAACCATGAACTAAGGCAAGATGATGATTTTATAAAAAATAATAAATTCTGGACATCAGGAGTGAGCGCTGGGATGGTAGTCCTATTTTTATGCCTTAATAAGAACTAGTTGGTTGTTTTAGGTTTCTACGTACCTTTAATATAACAGAATATACTCTTGAGTTGCAATATTCTTGAACCAGTGTTTCATCAGGTGGATACAATTTTCTTAGGAAAACATACTGCTGCATGGACTAGTTCACTCCTCCTCAAATCTGTTGTTCCATGTCATGGAGACATATGTTTAAATCTAAAGAAAATAATTATGGGAAGCTAATCATTTGAGCAAAGACCACATTACCAACACTCTGAAATCCCAGTAGAAATAACTAAACCAGTTTAAAGAGTGGAGATGAGGTATAATTTCCAGTTATCCTTTATTATCCCTAGTATGACCTTTCCTTTAAGAAGAGCAAGTGTGAAACCTAACCTTTTTCTAAGTCTTTAAGAAATATAGACTTTCTTTCCCACCCCCACGCCCCATTATTTTTTGATGCTGCAATGGAAATCCTAAAATACCACAGACAAGACTTTGCTTATGGGGTTTCCAGTTGGAGCTTGCAATCGAAGTGTTGAAAAATCTCAGGAGGACCATCATCTTCATGATTTTTCCAGACAGATTCCAAGGCCTTGAGAAACAGGGGTGAATTTAAGGTAAGTACTCTAAGGTAATATAAGCTGTACCACATCCAATTGTCCTAATCATGGAGTGTCAATGAGGAACTTGAGAAGAGTATTTTTAAATGAAATGTTCATATATGGTAATTGTTTAAAATTGTATTCATTATTTGTGTGTATGCCTGCCTGTTTGTGCATGTGTGTGTATGCATATGTGTATGTATGTATGCATGTGAAGATTGCTGTTCTTTGAGTAGGATAGGCCAGATTTTCCCATTTAACATGAAATGTTAACTACATTATAGAAAATGATACATTTTTTTTAGATGACCTCTCTTTAACAAGAGGCCTGTGGAAAATGAAGCGTTACCTGACTTAATAGGTTTCAATCTCTTGCATTGCCTGCTTCAGTGATATTTTTGCATCTATTAAAAGAAACTCTAAACTGCACAGCGTGAAGGCACAAAATAAAGCACTAAAGATTTCTTAGTAGCTCTATTTTGTAGATTAGAGACTTTTTAAAGGTGTACTTTGTTGCTTTTGTTTGCTGCTATATAGACGGATGTCAAATTTACCATATTCTGGGCAAGTAAATTAGATGGATCATGTATATGGCAAGGTAAATATCCAAAAATACGAAGTGAATAGAGACAAGATAGGATAAAATTGTCATTGTAAAACTATAGAGGCAGTGAAAACTAGTGCATAATTTCCAAAGTCAGCTCTTTAGTCAATGATATTTTCCCTAGGGTATTTCAGTATTCTATGGTAGATTATAACCACCTTGATTTCTGAAAAGTCACTGCTTGTAATCCAGACAGTTAAGCATGAAGATCCCTTATTATTTTGTCATTTTAACATGACATTAAAAGCTTTAAAATATGAAAAGTCAGCCAATGGACACCTTTTCAAAATGATTAGCATAGATTTTTTTTTAATTTTAAAGAGGTATCATAAAGACATAAAATATATACCATTTGCTGCTAATTTCAGCCTCACTGGAAAGCACATACATTTCTATCATTAAAGCCATTATTGGCTTCTGATCTTATATTGCTTGGTATCTTGAAGTTTCTTTTTATCTTATACAGAACTGTTGGAATAAACTGCTTCTTGCTTTATCCTATGTATCTCAGAGACAGAACTGGAGCAATTGCACAATAAGAACATAAATGATTTCAATGACTCACATCTGTCATTTGAATTTGACTAAGCTTCGCAGATCTTTTAAGAATATATTAATAATGATTCCAAAATTGATCTCAGATATCTTCTCTGATTCAATCTTGGCTTATAACAGCTCTGTTCTCCTGTCATCAAATATTGAATATACTTATAGTTTCAAACAAGAGTTTTTGTTATACTACTCCATCATGGAAATGAAATGGAATCAATATTCTGTATAATGGTACATTGCTTGAAATGTTTTAACATTACCTTTCCTTAATATGACACAGAAATAGGCATTCAGCAAAAGAAAGAGGAATATTCAGTGTTATATGTATTCCTTTCTTGGCAGAGTAATGCATGTGTAAACTAAAAATGTTCTTCATTTCTTACTGTCTGTGGAAAGATTCAGAAGAAAAAAATGCCTGAGCATTTCAAATTTTTTTTTTTAAGAAAATCCGCTAGTATTTTGAGTTGTCAAGTAAAATGCCCCCCCCCCCAAACACAAAGTAAAACAAAATAACGTCAAAACTGAATTCAGTAAACTCAGAGTCTCTTAGATTTATCTCTTTATTTCCTTAATATACCTTTTTGGTAGTTCTCCTTGTACATCCTTGGATTATAAACACAACTTTGAATTTCTAATTTCAATTCTTAGGATTATGGACCTAAAGTAAGAAAGGGCCAGAGAAGCTACCTAGTCAATCCTCTTTATATTAAAAATAATCTATAATCTATAGATATAATCTATATCTAGCCATTTATGTAGCTGTAGACACACACAATGTTAATTGTCTATAGATTTGTTTATGGAACTCTCCTTAGAGAGGAAAAATGGATGTAGCTTTTTCTTCTCATTTATCCATTTCCTTTTTCCTAGCTTATCCTAAGTGCATTAATTTTGTTTGTGCATAAGCTTTTCAGTTTCTTGTAATCAAAGTTGTGTATTTTTATCTTTTGCAATTACCTCTACTGTTAAGAACACATCTCCCACCTTGACACGTGGTAGGAGCTTAATAAATGTTAATTTTCCTTTTCTATTCCCTATAGCTGTGAGAGTATATGATCTGCTTCTCTTCTAATATTTTAAGGTTACTATCTTTACCATTAAAATAACATCTATTTAGAATGTAATGTGGAATATGCTGTAAGGTACTTTTTATTCCTAGTATCTTTTTAGATTATTTTTTAGTATTCAGTGCATTTTTTTAATCAAATAGGGAACTCCCTCCTAAGCAATTTGTTTTCTGGTTAATTAAACACTGAGTTTATTTTAGGTTCATAATTTTTTATTGTCAGCTATCTAGTTTGTTCCATTCTTCTATATATATTTTAACTATTGTCAGATGGTTTTGATGACTTCTGCTTCATAAGATTGTTCAAAGTATGGGAGTGAGACAGTTAAGTGGCATAATGGGTAGAGTGATGAGACTGGAGTCAGGAAGACCTAAGTTGAAATCTGGCACAATCCATGTATAACCCTGATAAATCACTCACCTTCTCTGCCTAAGTTTCCTCAATTGTAAAGTGGGAATCATAATAAAATGTTGTCATGAAAATCAAATGAGATATCATTTGCAATCAGTACTATGGCTGCTGGCACACAATAGGCACTCAATAAATTCTCCTCCTCCTCCTGTCCTTCCCCTCCCTCCTCCTCCTCCCACCTAATTTCCCTTTCTCTCTTTTTTTAAGGGCTCTCCCAAAGCTTTAGTTTTATTCCAACTATTTGCAATCACAGGAGAGATACAGAGGGCTGGGGGGAAAGGCTGGAGGTCCCAGCCTCACATCCTGAGTGGAGCCCACAAAGCTGCCTCCCTCCATGCCCAGGGACTTGGGGCCCAGGGCAGCCCCCTCCACCCTCAGGGCCCTCGGGACAATGGAGCTGCTTCCCTCCATTCCCAGGGCCCTGGGTACCAGGGCTGCCCCCAATGCCCAGTGCCTTGGGGGGAACCATGTATTTCCCCAAGGCCCTAGGCAGCATTTCTGCCTCCTCCCTGGAGTGGCTTCCAGCAGATTCTCAGGAAGGACATGGCCTCCTGGCTGGGGCTTGGCCTGGGAGGCAGGGGATCACAGCCTGAGCTGGGTGGTAAGCGCCTCGGCCAACACCTTTGGCTCAGCTTCCTGGGGCTCAGCCTTGTGCAAGGGGGTGTGCGAGGTGAAATAAGTGAAGCCCTGCAGCATGGAGGCTTGGGGAGGCATCTCCTCTCCCAGGGTCTAACACAAAGACCCCTCCTCCCTCGCCTTCCAGGCTCTCTCCCCAGAGGCCTGAAAACACAGACACAAACCTCTCAGCAGCAGCTCTGGTCCTGGCCTGCCTCAGAGAGTGTGGGGGTTGGGGGTTCTGCGAGAGGAAGCCTCAGAATATAGCAGAGCAGCGGGGGAAGGGGCAAGGGGTTCTAGGGCCGGGAGAAGCAGTGATGAGTGCCGGAGGGGCCAGTGGTTTGACAGAAGGCCCCCACCCCAGCAGAGAGGTGAGGGAGGCGTGAGCCAGGACAACGGGCGGTCAGAGGGCCCTGGCAAAGCCCACGGGATTCTCGTCCCAGTCAAAGTTGGTGTAGTGCTGTAGACGTTGCCCAGGATCGGGGGAGGGGGATATCCATGCCCTTGAAGCCACTCAGGCAGAAGATCTGTCCAGCTTGACTCACCTTGAGAACTTACTGTTCTCCACTGAGCTCAAAAGCCTTTTTCTCCAGCACGAAGGAGACAGGTGGGAGGCTGGTCACTTTCCCACAGCGAAACACGTACTCAGAGTCCTCAGAGTTTTGTGCAGGCTCTTGATCTCTGCTATCTGGCCATTGAGGAGAGAGGTGCCCGTGTCCACAATGGCTTCACAGCCGTCCTTGCGCAGGGCCAGGTCATTTATCACATTCACCCTGTCCATGTGGACTTGCCAATAGGCCTCTGCGAGACACTGAGGGGCTCCCTGATAGTACTTGCTGTCTGTGCCCCCATACATCAGCTCCCCTCTAGGATGGGAGGTAGGATCCCAGTTCAGGTAGAAGGAGAACACGTTCTTCTCCACCAGTTTTTGCCTCATGAGATTGTCAAAGACCGGCATGACGACATCCACTGAGATGCGGGGGAAGGCCATGGATGCCCAGGATGCGGTCAAACTTGGCAGGCATGGAGGTAAAGCAGACCTTTGAAAGGTCTGTTCTTTCACCTTCAGACTGCTGCTTCCTGAGCTTTGCCCCTCGGAGGAATAGGGGAGCATGGCCGTGTTCGCCCTCAGGTAGCCGGAGAGGCTGCCTAAATCGTAGCGGATGGCCAAGGCTGTGCGGTTCTGTGATGTGGCCAGCAGGCAATGTCCCACATACTGCAGTGGATGGACTCCTGTGGCAGGGTTCCAATGCCAATGGCACCACAGTACTGAGCGTCCATGTAGTTCCTGAGCATCTCGGTGATCCGGCCGCTGGCTGCGGGGAGGGCCCCCAGCGCATACTAGAAGAGGGGCTCGCTGGTGGGCCCGGCCTCCCTCAGGGCCTGCAGTATGGACTTGAAATTGTGCAGGGGGATCCTCACCAAGCGCTCCAGAAGATGACAGGAGGGCAGCGGCTCAGCACACCAGGAGCCGGCACCTGAGGCCCAGCCCGGAAGGAGGAGGCGGGGCCGGGGCGGGGGGCTGAGCGCACTTGGGTCTGAGTCAGCTGACGCCCAGTGAGCTTTCTGCGATCACGTGTCCGCAGAGCCAGCCTTACCCTAGCGCCTTCCATCTTAATTCTTTTAAGTATTTTCCACAATATTCTACATATTTTATTTTCCCAAATTTATCATTCTATCAAGTTGTTTTATAAAGGATTACTTTGATCATTTAATTTTCTTTTTTAACTGTTGTTGTAAAGGCCCAGACATGAGCCTTGAATATTCCTTCACTTTTTGAAGTTGTTCTGTATCTCTTTAAGGCCTGGCAACTAGTCATTAATAAAGAAGGTGTGGTGTTTCAAGGTATATCTGAAGAATTGATTGTCTTCTTCCTAAATGATATTTACACAAAAGAACATCAAAGATAGGAACTAGCAATTTCATTTATTGAAGGAAATAGCAAACAAAAGTCATAAAAGTTACATAGATATACCAGGCAATATACACCACGAATGGGCTTTTTCACTGGGAGCAATATATCTCAGGCCAAATGACAGAGCTAGAGAGTTCCCAATTTCACGGAATACAGCATTCCCTAAAGTCTTTAGGGGGACAAATTTTTTAAAAGTGGAGGTGGTGTAGGAGCATGGAATCAAAGGAACATGCTTGAGGTGTTGGCTCTTCGACATGTTTTTCTCCATTCATAGACTCTGACAGCCTCTGGTCTTCATTCCTTTTGGGGCCCCACTTTGAACTCTAGATTTTTACCAAAATATCTTCTCTCTGCTTTTGTTGTTATTGTTTAGACGTTTTCAGTTGTGTCTAACTCTTTGTGACCCCTTTTTTATAGTTTTCTTGGCAAAGATATTGGAGTGAGTTTCCCTTCCTTTCTCCAGCTCATTTTACAGATAAGCAAACAGGGTTAAATGACTTGCCCAGGGTCACACATCTAGTAAGGGTCTGAGTTCAGATTTGAACTTAGGAAGATGAGTCTTCCTGATTCTAGCACTGGCACTGTATTCGCTGCACCAACCAGATGCCCTTCTCCTTCCTTTACCCTCTCTTATTTTACCTTTCTTTTATTTGGTACCTTTTTTCCAATTAGCATGTAAGCTCTTTTACTGAAGTCACTATCTTTCTGCTTGTATAGATATTTTCTGCACAGTTTCTGGAATATAGTAAATGTTTAATAAATGTTTGTTGACTTGACTAGAAGAAAACCTGGACTACATGAATCCCTCTTGTGAAGATATATCCAGAAAAATAGTCTCACCTTGCCCAGTCTCCTTGCTCTCACTAACTCTGCTTCTCATGCAAACGTGCTACTTCATTCAAGCAATTATTTCCCCACCAAAAAAGAAAGTCAAATAAACAATGATTGGACTTGAGCCCAGCTTTTGTAGATCAATCAATCAATTCAAGGGAAAAAAGTTTGTATATGTATGTTTGTGTTTATGTGGTTTTTTTTCTTTATATTGACTTGAACTTTTCCTCCAAGGTATTTCCACCTACTATTCTAAAATCAAATAAAATCTAATCACATTTTCATGAGCCATTCCTTTAAATACAAGGGAATAGCTATCATCTCCACAAACCTATGCCCACATATCAAAGAATATTTTTGTTATTCATCCTGAAGGTCCTATACCTGATCCTTTTTATGGAATTGTTTTGAAGGCCCTCACCTTCCTGGTAGTTTACACGGATGATCTACAACTTGCCAATGTTGTTTTAGAATATTTAGTTGCCAAAACTGAATATATTCCATTCGATATGGTGTAAGTAGATTGGTGTATATTACTATGCCCTTTCTTCCTCTGGGCATTGTTTCTGATGATGCAGCCAATGGCTACAGTAGGTTTTTGTTGTTGTTGTTTGGTTTTGTTGTTTGCTTTGTTTTGTTTTGATGCAGTAGCATTTTGCTATGTCATAATGTTTCTAAACTTAATTAAAACCTCAAGGCCTTTCCCATATGAACTATTGTTCTCCACTTAGCTATGTATTCTCCATCGTGGCCTTATGAACCTGATTTTTTTTAAGCCAAGTGAAGGACTTTGCATGTATTAATATTGAATTTCATCTGCTGAAAAGTTAGGCCTTTGTTTTACCTTATGGAACTTTGCAAATCTTTCATGTGATGTATTGCCTGACCCTTTTAGCTTAATGTCAACTGAAGATTTAAAAATTTATGAACATTTCATTTGTATTCTATAGACGTATGCCTCTTAAATAACACGTTTCAGGTGGAAGGGTAGAATGTTCATAAACCTTGAAGACATTCACTCTTACCAATAATCTTTTGATTTGGTATGTAAGTTTAATTGTTAATGTTTTCTGTCATAAAGACCTGATTTTGAATTTTGTCTCAGGCACCCTGGGAAAGTCACTTAATCTCCATCTTGTCTCTATGGGGTATTGAAGGAGGAACAGCACTTTGGGTTCTAGGGCTTGCCAAACCTTTTGCAGGGCTGCTTATCCAGCTCTAGTGTCTAACTTGTCACCCAACCCTCACCTGTGACTCCAGTATACCATGTCTAGTGACCTCACCCTGGTAAAATTGTTTTGGCAGATGGGCTAAGCCAGGTTGAGGGTAACCAACAGGACTCAAACCCATTGATGAATTGGGGATGCCTGCCCCGACCATGTGAAGACTTCCTTCCAGGTGGAATGGACAGATTAGAACAATATTTTCCAGTGGCTATACAGGTAGTTGAAGCAGGCACTGGTGAGCACTTAGAGTTTCGTGAAATATCAAAGACACCCAGGTTATCCTCTGTATCCTGGGCCATTGCCTGTTGTCCTGACTTTTTTTCTTGCCACTGGACTTTGATGATTCAGAAAGAGAGAGTGAGGTTGGTGACTGTTCAACTCTGCCTCACTTAAATCATGTGTAAGTCATCACCCTGTCATGTCATCAAAATGATGTCTTCCCAAAAGAAGGGTAAGCAACAATGAAGATAATAAGAAACCTACCTTTCAGGGTTGTTGTGAGGTCACCATAAGATACTGTTTGTAAAGTACTCTCCACATTTAAGGTGCTATATAAATACTCGCCATCATCACTGTTTTCATTGTCATTTTTTTCATTCTTGATATATAACTGAATAATTTACCTCTTTTTCTAGACATACATGCCTTTGCTAAGTCTTATAGGTCACTTCTATGACCAGGCCATCTTTGTAGTTATTTTTATAGTCACTATATATCTTGCCACGGTCAGTTGGATTATTTATAATTTTAAGTCCTTGTGTTCTTTGTATTTTTTGAATCCCATAATCAATAGGAAAAATATTTTTTGTGAAAGCAATGGACCTTGCAGCACTAAGCAGTTGTGAAATCACTAAAAGAACGGTATAATTTCCCAAATGGCCTGTTTTTACTTATTTTTGTACTCAGCTCATCAGAGATATTTTCTGACTTTTTATCTGTGAGTTGTAATCTGGGCAATAGGCATTTTTTCAACTACTTTATTTCACCAATGAGGATGATTAACTGATCTCTTTCTCTCTGTTATGGATTATATGGAGGTTTATGAATAATAATAATAATGATAATAATAATCAATACACATTTATATATTGTATTAATATTTGCAAAGCACTTTCTTGACAACAATCCAGTGAAGTAATATTATTTGACTTCTAAATGAGACAATTAAAGAACAGAGAGACCCTGACTTGTTCAGAGTCACAAAGTTACAAAGCATTAGAGAGCGATTTTAAATTCGGGTCATCAAACTCAGAGGAGATTGCCGCTTGTTACACTATGCAGCCTCATTTGAGAAGAGGAAGATTTGGGGAACTTCACAATGGATAAGAATGCCTTATTTTGTTGAGAAATTTTGCTGGAGATATTCCTGAATACTTTTCACTATTTGCTTTTTTCTGTCGCCATTGTGATTCTTACTATTGTACTTTTCACAACAGCAACAGGCAGACAACCTAAAATGAAGCAATATGTTTATTGTAAACATGCATATGTACTAAAATAAAATTTGCCAGGTCTAAAATAAAGTAAATTGAAATCAAGTAAATTTTAAATGAAATCCCCAGAATTTAGGTAGCATAAAATTCAGCTGTTTCCCTGTAGTCTCCAAACTCACAGGTAGTTAACTATAGGCAATGCTGTGGACTGAGATGGGAACTATATGATTTCTTTATAAGTAAGTGAAATTTGTTACACTAAACCATGAGTACTCTCCCTATTAGATCATCTATATGTAAAAGACAGATACCATATTGCCAGCAAGAGTTAGTCAATGTAAATAATGGCCAAGTAGACAGATGGTATAACAATTTAAACAAACAGTGAGTAATACATGAAAATGTTGGCAGATGTTAATGGCATACCTGTTACTAACACTGTTAAACACAGTGTGAAAGAATCCTGCAGTAATTTTGAATAATTTCCAAGCATAGCACTGTGTATAACTAAAAATTTTTAGAATGTACATGAAGGAAAGCTAATAGCAAAAATGAATGATGGAGGTAGAAGTCAGAAGAGCAAATCTTAATGTGGATGCTATTCCTGTGATCAATAATAAGACAGTTAAATTCTCTGCAATATTCCTACATGTGCAAGAAGAGAGCAGGCTTTGTGGTGCATCAGAAATAGCCAGCTGTATTCAAATCCTGACTTTCCTACTTACTTGGCAGCTAGATAGCATAGAGGAACTTTGAACAAGGAATATCCCAGTTCAAATCCTGCCTACTTAATACTTGTGAGAGCTTGGATTAGTTATTTAATCTCCTTAAGACTCAGTTTCTATAAGAAATGGGAAGGAGATGGACTTTACCTGGAGAGGCTTATACGAATTGATGCTGAGAAGAGCAGAACCAGGAAAAATTTGTACACAGTAACAGATACATCATATGTGTGACGACCAACCTTGATAATCTGGACTCCTCTCAGCAATGCACAGTTAAAAGACA
>JAQQSW010009811.1:0-13140 GCA_028646575.1 Pseudocheirus occidentalis
GCTGCTGCTTCCATTCCTGCTGCTACAGTTGCCTCCTGCTGCTTCCTTGTCCTGGGAGCAGTTTGGCTGGACCTGCTCTTCTCCTCCCCAGTTAGCAAAATCCACTGACCTTTCTCTTAGCCTTTTTTTTCTGGCCTGATAAATGTGGTAACTGTGCCTCCAGTGCAGGCAATCTGCTCTCCTATAGACTGGGCTCTGCCTGATGCCCCAGGGCCTGGCCAGGCCAGGATTTTGGCCGTGGCTCCTAGACTGCTGTGAAGAGCCCCACCTGCTGAGCTGCCTGTAGCAACAGATGTGTTTTCTGTCTTTTGGAGAGTTTTGGAGCTTGAAAATCTGTTTTAGAGTCCCATTTTATGAGTTTTTAGCGTGTTTGTGTGGGAGCTGCAGTGCTTTGCTGCTTCTGCACTCCCAAGGTCACTATATGATAAATTTGACTAAGTCTGATTTAGTAAAATATTAAATGGAACTGAAGACACTTGTCTTTGTAGTTAAAAAAATCTTATTTAGCTCATTACTTCCATTAGCTCTTGGAAGAATACAAAACAATGTGTTTTCTGCCAGGCTGTGGTAGAGAGAAATTTCTGTTTTAGACTAAATTACATGCAGATGCAGCCAGAAAATCAAGCAACCATCCCCTGGAGCTATACTACTCAGCAAGCTCTAGGTATTTACAGCAAAATAATTTTCTGTCCTTGCACTTGCAAAGAGAATTTACACGTCCTTCTCATAAGCATGTCAAATTGACAAATGTATCCCCGAGCACCCTGAATAAATAAACTTGGGGATTTCTTCTCTACCTCAAATTTTACCATTTCATCTTTTTGATTTTGTGAAGATTCCTCCCAAAAAATTCATTATACATCTATTAAAATATCAGCTATGAGGCAAGTACTGCTAGGCACTGTGTATATGAAAAGATGTCACGAGGGAAATTTAACTGGTAATAATACGAAGTCATTTTTCCCAGCGTAATATTAATAGGGGCATGTGAACTGTTAGTAAAGGTCAGATCAAGTATGTGCCTGCATTTGAACCCAAGTCCCTGAGTGAAGGTTGGCTGGGTCTTTTATACATAGCTGTGTCTTCCTTCTGATTTTCCTGACAGTTCATCATTGGAACCCCTTGTGACAATCCTGATTGGTGGACGTTTTAATGAGGAGGTTGGCTAAAAGTTCTGGGCTACTCCCTATCTTTGGGAAGCGGGGAGAAGCTGACCAATCATTCCCCTTTCTGATTCCTAAAGAATGTGAGTAACTAGTAGTCTTAACCAGAAAACCCCAAGTCATCCCATTTAGTTTTGCACTGTCTTGTTCTCCCCTTTGTACCTCAGGTCACCCCAAACGTTAATGAAGGGAATCAGGGCAAAGGTCATGCTCCCTGTGAGGAGCGTCTAACTCAAACTGGATCCTGTTTAAACAACCAGGGTCCCATTTGAGTGGGACCCAGTCCACAGTAATTAATGAAAAGACGTCTTGGGGGCTAGGGGTGATCACATTGTCTGGTCGTCCTCTTCAGAGATTGCCTAACCTTTTTTGGGGGTCTTGACAAAAATGGGAGAAAAAAGGATGAATTCCAAGTTGCTAATTGGTTTTTAATGCAATAGTATAATATTAACTTCTCTCAAAGAGCTTGCCTTCTGCTAGAGGAGAAAAGAATATGTTTTTTACATAATACATACCTACATGCATACACATAAGTGTAAAAAGATATATATATGCCTTATATATACACGTATGTATGTATGTATGTATGTATACACACATAAAGATACAGAAATATACAGAAAGTAATTTAAAGAGGGAGAGAGAATGAACAGGAATTGTCTCTTGCAAGGAAGTGGTACTCAGTTGTGCTTTGACAAAACTACAGATTCTAGGTGAGATGAGGAGAGGAACATCTAGGTGGCACAGTGGATAGATCATTGAGCCTAGAGTCAGGAAGACCTGAGTTCAAATTTGGCCTTAGACATTGACTAGCTGTGTGACCCTGCGTAAGTAACGTTTCTTCATCTATAAAATGAGCTGGAGAAGGAAATGACAAATTACTACGGCATCTTTGCCGAGAAAACCCCAAATGGGGTCATGAAGAGTCAAACGACTGAAACACAACAAGACTGAGATTAGCTAAATGCCCTGCATGACTGAATGAATGGAGCAATATGAAGTAAGACGGGAAAAACAGACCCAGTTGGCGAAGAGTTTTAATTGTCAGACTGAGGATTTTGTGTTTTGTCCTAGAGAGAAGCATCGAAAGTTATGGAATAGCAGAGAAGCATAGCCAGATCAGTGTTTTAGGAGCATCAGTTTGACTACTGTGCCTAAGATGGATTGTAGAAGAGGATTCTGGGTCAGGAGAATCAACGAGGTGGCCACGATGGTAGTAGTAGCCAGTGCTGATTAAGGTGTGCTGATGACAATGCCTGACACATAATAGGAACTTCATCTGTGTGTGCTGATTGAACGGTAGACGTGGTGTGAATGGAAAGAAGGGGGCAGATTGAGAAGTGTTAGGGAAGTAGAACAGACAAAACTTGGCGATTGATTAGATAGGGAACGAGGGGACAGTTAAAGAATGACTGGTAATGTTCTCAACTAAAACAGAGAATCTTGGTGGCAGATTAGGGTTGAGGGGAAGGAAGTGATGAGATTCGTTGTGGAGATGTTGAGTACCTGTCGTTTATAGCACATATAAGTGGGAATTAACAACAAGCAGTTGGTAATGTGAGGCGGAAGTTAAGGAGAGATCTTTGGGCCGGAAATAAATATTTAATTATTATCTTCATAGATATGGTAATTAAACCTACTGGAGCAGACATGATCACCAAGGAAGGGAATATAGGTAGAGTAGAGAAGAGGACATGGAACACATTAGGATCAAAACTTAGATGCCAAGCTAGCAAAGGAAGGTATAAATGAACAGTCAAATATAAAAACCAATAGAGAACAGTATCACAAAAACAAGTGATGAGAGAGTAAGTAGAGTGAAACCTGAGAAAAGGCCATTGAATTTTGTTTTCTTAAATTTTTTTCCACATAAGAAGTATTTATTTTCTCTCCTTCCTCCCCCTCCATTCCTCCAATTTAAAAAAAGAAGAAAAGGAAAATCAAAGAATATTGATAACCTTGGAAAGAAAGAGCACTTTCTTTTGAGTGGCAAACTGAGAAGCCAGATTGCAAAGCATTGAAAAGGGAGAGGACAATAAGGAAACAGAGTTGTAGATGACCCATTTCAGAAGTTTTCTCTGGGAAAGAGAAAAGCAACATGGATCGGCTTTTATGGGGTGGAGGGTGCTTAACAGCGTGTGAGTAAGGGCCGCAGATCTCTGGTTGGAGTTTGGTGAGCTGTGATTGACCAGAATGGAAGCGATGGGTTGAGAAGAAGGTGGTGCATAGGGACTAAGTCTTCCTTGTCTAATATGTTCCACTGATCTACTTTAAAAATATTTAGCTATTGGCAAATTGTTTTGATATTTACTACTTTGTGTTAGAATTGAGATCTTTAAGTTAGGGATAAATTAGAACTAGGATTCCCCTCTTTCTTCTTTCCATTGTTTCCTTTGAGATTTTAGATCTTTTGCTTTTTCCAAATTTTTTTTATTATTGTTTTGATTATTTACCATCCCTTTGGTAATTTGAATAATACAGCACTATATCTGTATATCGATGAAGGAAACATTATCGTTTTGATTTGTGGTACTACTCTTGGGACATTCAGGGAGGATTCAGCACCTCTTGTGTAAGGGCTTGCCTACCCTCTTCAGAGTTGCTCATTTACCTTTGGTGTGCACCTGCTATCCAGTTCTCACTTGTGACTCCCAGAAGCTGTAGCATGCACAGTGTGGCCACACCCTGGTAAAAGCATCTTGACACATGGGTTACACCAGGTTGAGGATAACCTATGGGCCCCAAACCTGTTGGTAAGTTAGAGGGATATTTGCCCAACGCATGTGAAGATTTTCCCAGCAAAATGGATGGATGAGAAAAAGTTGTTCCAGTGGGCATGAAGGCAGCCGAAACAGGTTTTGTGGAGCACTTAGAACTTGGTCAGACATGAAAGACACCAAGGTTGTCCATGGGGCCCCAGTCACCAGCTATTTGTCTTTTGTCTTGCCATTGGATTACTCTGGAAGAGAGAATGAGGCTGATGACTTTGTGCAACTCTGCCTCACTTAAATCTACTTCATACACAAGTCAAGATATTACCCCATGATGTTATTGGTCCCCTTCAAAAGTGAAGGATGAACAACAACTTGAAGACACAGGTTGTATCCTCAGAAGTTGGCTGCTACTTTGGGATCTAAGGTTTATACCATATGTCTTTACCTTTCAATGTAACTTCCTTTCTGGATTACTCCCCTAATTTTAGCTTGTGCTTAAGGTTGGACTTAAAAAGAGTGACTGTTGGGGATGGAGCTAAGATGGTAGAATAAAAGCAGGAACTTGCTTGAGCTCATCCCCCAATCACCTCCAATATCTGTAAAAATGTCTCTAAACAAATTTGAGAGCTACAGAACCCACAAAAGGACAGAGTGAAACACATCTCCAGCTGAAGTGACCCTGGCAGGATAATAGGAAGGATCTATCACACCAGGCTGAGAGCAGAGCACAGTTCCATGAGGGTCATGCTGGCACAGATTGGGCAGACCTCAAGAGTCTACATCACAGGCAGTGGTGGTAGTTTCCAGATGTCTCAACCCACAAAAGCCAAAGATAAAGTAAAAGGTCAATGAGGAAACTCTGTTGGACCTGGGTGAGAGAAGAGCATGGTCCCAGCCCTTGGTGGAGGTGGTGATGGTGGCAGCAGGAGCTGCTTCCAGAGCTCCAAGGCCCCAGATGATGGGGGGGGGGAATCAAGCAGCTGATCAGAGGACAATTGCAGGAATCTCTTTGCTGGTGCTGAGGCAGGATTCTCTTGCTTTGCTCTGCTTAGATATAGGTCACAGTCTTGGGTGGTGGCACTGGGGTGAGGAAGAGCATTGACGTGGCAGAGTTTGTGGTGACTGTGGAGAGGGGGTCCTTTTCACAGTTCTGAGGCAGGTGCCTAGAAGTACCTTCAAGAATAGCTATGAAAAACCCCAAAATTTGGAACAGAGATTTCTCCACTCTGGAAGCAGAGTCATACCTGGTCAAAGAGCTCAAAAGTCAAGTAATTGGCTGGGAAAAGGAGCAGAGGAAAAAAAATCAGACTATAGAATATTTCTTTGTTGACAAAGAAGATCAAAACATAGAATCAGAAGAAGACAACAAAGTCAAAACTCTTGCATCAAAAGCCTCCAAGAAAAATATGAGTTGGTCACAGGCCATGGAAGAGCTCAAAAAGGATTTTCAAAATCAAGTAGGAGAAATAGAGGAAAAAACTGGGAAGAGAAATGAAAGTGATGCAAGAAAATCATGGAAAATGAGTCAACAGTTTGCTAAGAGACCAAAAAAAAATACCAAAGAAAATACCACCTTAAAAAATAGACTAACTCAAATGGCAAAGAGTTTCCAAAAGCCAATGAGGAAAAGAATGCCTTAAAACTCAGAATTGGCCAAATGGAAGAGGAGATCCAAAAGCTCGCTGAAGAAAATAATCCCTTCAATTGGAGCAAATGGAAGCTAATGACTTTATGAGAAATCAAGAATTTTTAAAACAAACCAAAAGAATGAAAAAATAGAAAACTGAAATATCTCATCAGAAAAACAACTGATCTGCAAAATAAATCCAGGAGAGATAATTTAAAAATTATTGGATTACCTTAAAGCCATGATCAAAAAAAGAGCCTAGACATCATCTTTCAAGACATTATCAAGGAAGGGGTGGCTAGGTGGTGCAATAAATAGAGCCTCGGCCCTGGAGTCAGGAGAACCCGAGTTCAAATCCAAGCTCAGATTCTTAACACCAAAAACCTAGCCATATGACCTTGGGCAAGTTGTTTAACCCCAATTGCCCTCAAAAAAAAGCAAAAAAGAAAAATTATCAAGGAAAACTGCTCTGGAATTCTAGATCCAGACAATAAAGTAGAAATCAAAAGAATCCAATGATTGTCTCTTGAAAAAAATTCCAAAAAGAAAACTTGTAGGAATATTATAGTTAAATTCCAGAGTTCCTAGGTCAAGGAGAAAATATTACAAGCAATCAGGAGAAAATAATTAGAGTATTGTGGAAACACAAATCAGGATAACACAGGATGTATCAGCTTCTACGTAGTTTTCTATGTAGAGAATACCCTTCTATGTAAGGGACTGAAGGGCTTGGAATATGATATTCTGGAGGTCAGAGGAGCTAGGATTAAAACCAAGAATCACCTACCCAGCAAAACTAAGTATAATACTGCAGGGGAAAAGAAATAGAGAACTTTCAAGCACTCTTGATGAAAAGAACAAAGCTGAACAGGAAATTTGACTTTCAAATATAAGAATATGAATATAAATATAAGAAGCATGAAAAGGCAAACAGGAAAGAAAAATCCTAAGAAACTTATTACAATTGAATTGTTTACATTCCTGCATGGAAAGATGATATTTGTAACTCATGAGACTTTTCTCAGTATTAGGATAGTTGAAGGGAATATATATATATACACACACACACATATATACACACACATATATATATGTGTGTGTGTGTGTGTTTATATGTGTATATATGTGTATATGTATGCATAGATAGAGGGCACAGGGTGAGTTGAATTTGAAGGGATGATTTCTAAAAAATATAATTAAGAGGTGAGAGAGGAATATATTGGGAGAAGGAGAAAGGGAGAGATAGAATTTGGTAAATTATCTTGTATAAAATAGGCAAGAGAAAACTGTTACAATGGAAGGGAAGAGCAGGGTTGTGAAAGGGAATGAGTCAACCTTACTCTCATTGGATTTAGCTTAAGAAGAGAATAACTTACACACTCAACTGGGTATCTTACCCTACAGGAAAGTTGGGAGGAGGGAAATAAGAGGGGGGGATGATGGAAGGGAGGGCAGATTGGGGGAGGGGATAGTCAGAAGCAAACACTTTTGAAAAGGGATAGGGTCAAAGGAGAAAATAGAATAAATGGGGGCGGGATAGGATGGAGGGAAATATAGTTAGTCTGTCCCAATATGACTACTATGGAAATACTTTGCGTAACTACATGTATATAACCTATATCGAATTGCTTGTCTTCTCGATAGGGGTGGGTAAGCAGGGAAGAAGGGAAAGAATGTAGAACTCAAAAGTTTAAAAACAAATGTTAAAAACATTTTTTTTACATGCAACCAGGAAATTAGATAGACAGGCAATGGGGTGTAGAAATCCATCTTGCCCTACTAGAAAGTAAGGGATAAAGGGGAGGGATGGGGGAATAGAAAAAATGGCAGACTGGGGGAAGGGGTAATCAGTATGCTTGCCATCTTGGGGTAGGGGGGTAGAGGAGAGATGGGGAGAAAATTTGGAACTCAAAATCTTGTGGAAATGAATGCTGAAAACTATGAATAAATAAGTAAAGAAATAAATTCTGAAAATTTAAAAAAAAAGAGTGACTGTTTCCTTAGGGTCCAGTGGTAACCCTGTGGGATTCTAAACTTCAAAAACTTTTAAAAGTTTTCTAAAGTTATAAAACTATAATTCATGAAGTCCTACCAATGAAAGAAAGTTAACAATTATGCCGGTAGACTGAATGGCATAACAGGAATGATAGTTACAAAGCATTGCCCCACCTAAAGTGGGGCACACTGTCCCGCTAGTTGGAAGAGTGAGCACACACTTAAAGTATAATGATAGGGAAGCACGGTTGCCAAAGACAACTGGTCACTTCCGACTGTAGGGCCTCCGGGCTCTTTCATTCTTTGTAGAGTCCAGGTGAAGTCTATTGTGGGGTGAATCACACAGGGCAGGGCTCAAAGGGGCCTCTCCTCACAGGGCACATACAGCATCTCTGCTGAAGAGATCGATTCACTCAACCCCTTGGGCTTGACCTGTGACAGACATCTCTACTACATTCAATTTCGGTTAATTCTGGGGCTTTTCTGCAGACTTTCAGAAAGAGCAAAGACTCTTAAACTAAAACTGGTAGAAGTCTCCTAGATCTGTTCCCTTAGGCATTCAGCTGCGGGGTAGGAGGTAGGAAAGCAGAAATGTGCCTTTCCTTTTTTCAGTGTTTCCTGGTCAAGGGCTGGGTCACTTCAGTAATAGGGGCCCTCACCTTGACTTATGTTGGCCATCAGTTCTTTTTTCTGTATCTTTCTCTCTGTAGACTAGGCCATAACCGTACAATGTCTATCAAATGGTTTTCCAGTTTATGGTTCTCTGGTTTTTGGTTTTGGTTTCAAGTCAAGTTAAGACACTAAATAATATGCATTTGTTAAATATCTGCTCTAGAGTCATGTACTGTGCTAGTGCTAGGAATACAAAGACAGGTCAAAAAGGCCCCCCAGACTTTCAAAACAGCCCCTGAATCAAAGGAACTTGCCACCCAGTGGGGAAGACAACATTCAAATAAATCTTAAAGGGAAGGTATTAACATTAAGGTGAACTGGGAAAGGCTTCTTAGAGAAGGTGGAATATTTCTTATTGTTCAGTCATGTATGACTCTTCATGACCCCATGGGACCATACTGTCCATGGGGTTTTCTTGGCAAAGATTTAAGAATGGTTTGCATTTCCTTCTCCAGTGAATTAAAGCAAACAGAATGACTTGCCCAGGGTCACAAAAAACTACTGTGTGCCTGAGGCTGGATTTGAATTCAGGTCTTTCCAATTCCAGGCCTAGAGCTTTATCTACAGAGCCATCTAGCTGATTCTTAAAGGAAGCCAAGGAAACTAGGAGGTAGAGACAAGGAGGGAAAGCACACGGGAAACAATCAGTGAAAATTCCTGAGTCAGGAGATGAAGTGTCTTGTGTGAGAATCGACCAAGAGACCGGTGCTACTGGATCTCAAAGTATTCAGAGAAAGATAAGGTATTAAAAAAAAACACCACCAAAAAACTAGAGAAAGGTTTGTTGTTGTTAGTGTTTGCTTTTTTTTTCCTTTGCTCTAGAGAAGGGTTTAAAAGCCAGAGAATTTCATATTTCATATATTTATTTTTTATCTTGTCATAGGTTATTTATATATATGTGGTAATATATAAACATATATATGTATATGTGTGTATATATATGGTAATGGATGTAAAGCACGTCTCAAACCTTAAAGTGCTATATAAATGTTCGTATTAGCCTGGTTATTAGCCTTTAGCTTCTGGACCTCCAGCCCAGTGATGACTTAATCCCCTGGGGCTTCTCCTGCTCTCTTTCCTGCTGAGCTCAAGCAGTGTTCACAGAGCAGTACAGGGATATGCTGGTAAATATTTAACAACTGTGTTCTCTGGGAGGAAAAAAAAAGGTATGCAATGCATTTTTAATTATAACCTGTATTATGAATATATGCTTAAGTCTAGAGGATTAACAAAACAATAAATCAAGCTCTAATTTGTAAGAATTGCTAGTTTTTCATGTGTAAATACTCCTGATGAAAATGTTACAGTTGGCTTGTTAGAGCTGGCTCTAGCACACTTTTGATGTTAAATTTGACACATTCTCCTGTTGATCTACCCACAAAGGAGTGGGTAGGAAATGGTTCAGAGGCAGTCTCTGTCCGGTGGGCACTCAATTAAATTTGCTCTCTCCAAAATTAAAGATGTTCCCGCAATTGCCAAATCTGATAGTCTTTTCTGAATCCCAATCCTTCTTAACCTGTCTCTTACATTTGACCTTGTTGACCTTGGTGAACAATCCTTTCTTCCTGGAAACTTTCTCCTCTCTAGGTTTTTGTGACACCGTTCTCTCTCATTTTGCCTCTTACCTGTACAGCTTCCCAGTCTGCTTTGTTGGCTCATCTGCAGATGTTCTTCAAGGTTCTCTCTTGGACCCTTTTCCTTCTGTAATCCCATGGTAACTTTTTCTGCTTGCATGAATTGAACCAAGTGGATGACATTTAGATCTCTCCCCTGAAATGAATGACCATATCACCAATTGCCTCCTTCCATATTTCTGTAGAAGAATCCTTGCCTACGAGGTTCATGGTTAATGCTTATCCTGGTCCTCTCACTCTTCCTCACCCCAGAGAGTCAGAGCTGCCAAATCTTACTGTTTCTACCTCACATCTGGCCATTTCTCTCTGCTTATGCAGGTACCACTTTAGTTCAATTCTTTAGCCACTCTTACCTACATTATTACAAGTCACCTAATTGATCTGATTGCCCCTCAAGGCTCTTCCAGCTGTAGTCACTCTGCACACTGCTGCCAGAATAATTTACCTCAGGGTCAGATATAATCATGTGACTCCGCTAGCTATGAGGACTTTTTATTGTCTCTAGGAGAAAATATAAATTACTCTATTTAGTTTTTTTTTAATCTTGCAACATTACCTACTTCTCACCTATATTTCTTGCTTCTTTAGACATTCCTTATCTTCCTGCCCTCTGTGGTCTAGCTGAATTGTCAGTCTCCTCTCTTCCTCATTTATGACATTCTGTTTCTTGTCTATGCTTTTGTATCGACCTTTCCATTTCCCTAGAATATACTCCCTCCTTAGTTCTGCCTTAAAGAGTACTGCTTTTCCTTATAAGATCCTTAAGCAACATCTACATTAAACCTTTCCTGATTCCTTCCTCCTCTAACTGCTAATGCCCTCCACCCCAAATTACATTTGCCTGCCACATATATATTTGTATTTATTAACTTTATATTTATGCCATGCGTGTTTTATATGTATTTGTTAGAACATAAGCTCATTGTGAGTAGATGTTGTTTCATCTTTTATACTGTTGCCCAAGTGCCTAGCACAGTGCCTTCTCCTTTCTGCTTTCTGTTTTTTCAAGGAAGCTAGAGATTCAGTCACCTGTCTTGACATAACTGTCGTATTTTTCAGTATGTTAATGGTATTCAAACTGTTTCACATTTGGTTACACTTTGGTTGTGTTGGCTGTATTCATGGCATATATTATTGGTGTTTAAGTCCAGAAATGTTTTACACTTTACTTATACTTTGCCTCTTTACAATCATACCTAATAGACTACTGATCTAATATTGCCTAGGGGGTCATCAACTTGGTTTTTTATTATTATAATTTGTTGTAACTGTATTTTAATATTAATTATTTTCTTTGAAAATCTGTATATTCTATACATTTAAAAACGTTTTTCTGAGAAGGGGGCTGTAGCTTCACCAGATTGCCAAAGGGGTCCATAAGACACACAAAAAAGGGTTAGGAATGTCTTAAAGCAATTAGCTTAGTAGCTAGAGGGTCCCAAGACATACGTGCTCATAAAATTTATAGTCTGATCCGATCTAGTCATTAAGAGGCTATGCTACAGTTTAATTTTTTCTATACCCTTGGTGATTTTTATTGTTGTTTTATTGTTGATTTATAAGTTGTATTCAACTTTTCCTGTTCTCATGGAATGTATTGTTCATGGGATTTTCTTGGCAAAGATCCTTGAGTGATTTGCCATTTCCTTCTCCAGTGGATTAAGGCAAACAGAGGTTACGTGACTTGCCTAGGGTCACATAGCTAGTAAATATCTGAGGTCACATTTGAACTCAGGTCTTCCTGACTCCTTGGAGGCAGCTAGGTGGCTCAGTGGATAAGAATGTTAGGCCTGAAATCGCTGAGACAGATTGTGGATGACTGAGGAAACGTTTTCCCCTTTGTCTAGAATATTAGGAAAGTAAAGTTCTAGCGTGTTTAGGAGAGTATTCTTTATTCGGTCTTGTGAAGTAATCTACAATTTTTTCCTAGTGATACATCAGAATGAATTATCCTATAAATTATTATAGCAAGTCAGACTGTTTATTAGTGCTTAGTATTAGAAGTATAAGAATCAATAACAATATAAAAGAATAATTTTAACGATTGCTAGACAAAGTATAGACACCATGGCTTTTTTAATGCACACATTTAATGACTTTTTCATTTTCTTTCTCTCCACCAGACATTGCTTCGACCTCTTCAAGCTTTGTGTTCTTTCCAGCTTCAGCACGGTGCTCAGATTCGTCTCAGCAAGGAACACCTCTTGAAAAACGGTCTCTATCCTAAGCCCATGCCCAAGAATAAACGCAAACTCAGGAAAATGGAGCTCTTAATGAATAGTGTTCAGATTTAGGGGACTGATCCCTGTGGCGCTAGCGTACATATTCAATTGCAACTTAAGGTACGAAGCTCATTTTCCAGCCTAGAAATAGCTCTGCAAGTTGCTGACAGACTCAACAAAGGAACCAAGAGAAATTATCCAAGACTCATACCCAGAGTTGGGAAATGAAACAAGTAGTTTTTTTTTAAAAGTGATAATAACATTAAAAGACATGATTTTATTTTTCAAAAATGGGTACTAATTTTTTCAACTCCTGTAATGAAAAACAGTTCATTGTTATTCTAGATTAAGAGTCTCATTCAAGGAATTACCCTTTATAAAGAAGAAAATTGTTACAACTAACTAAGACAATATGTTGAAGATTCTATATAATATTTGGTAAAGATGCTGCAGTAGTGAAGGCCTGCATCAGTTTTTCACTTTTGTACAGGAACTTTATAGATGTTAGTCAGTAGCTTAAAATGAAGCAATCAAGTAAAATTCAGCATATTAAAATCTGTGTATTTTTATTTGAATAAGAATTATAATAAAGTTAGGAAAATTCATTTTTCTGCTAAACTTGGACACAATAGTGGGACTTAAGTACTTATTAGGAGAGACTATAATTTCATATTTTAAGGGTTGCATAAAGTTTTGAAAACTAATGTATATTTTCAGTTGTCATTCTCAAGGAGAAAGTTTTGTTTTACATAGTTGTTTGACGGATTTGTTGACTGACAATAAGCCATGTTTTGTTAACATTTTCATAAGTAACAAAAGTGGAATAAAAAGCTTACAATCTATGTGCCATTGTAATGGAATATCATTAGGATCATTGGAATATAAAGGATTATTTTTATTAATCTAAGAGAAAACTCTCCAAATAGAAAGAAGCTAAATTCTACATCTTTGGGGAAATGTAAAATTTCATAGAGAATGTTTGAACTACATGTTTTGTGAATTAAATATACCCCTTAGGCCATTAGAAGAAACATATATGTTCACATTTATATTTAACTTAAATAATAAGCAAAGGTGTATGAAGTTTGACAATAAAACACCATTGTTTCCTTA
>JAQQSW010009812.1:0-13140 GCA_028646575.1 Pseudocheirus occidentalis
AAGGATTATGTGGTTGTCTAAGAACTTTATTTGGAGACTAACGTTAATGGTTGCCCCATGAGTGGAAGATGAATATATTGTTAACTGTTGATTGAATCAACTCCCTCTTAGGGAAACTAGGTCATTCCTTTTGTTAATTGATTGATTGAATCCTTAGCTGGATTGATTGGATCTTTAAAATGTGAAGCTGGTTTCTCCCTTAGGGCCACCAGCTGATTCTTCTCTTGTTCCTTGTTCCTTTCTGTAATAAGATATAATATTGAGACTCTCCTTGTTCTGAAGATTGTATATAATATTGTGAATTGTTGATACTGTGAACATTGTACTGAATCTAGATTTGTAATGGAGTAAACAGAGTGTTCACTAATATTGTGTAATCCGAATCTTAAAGGCTGTTCACAGTAGCATTCTCTCAGGAATCTACTGTTGATTGGTTTTACATATCCATGCCTCCATGAGGCTTCAGAATAAGGTATAAGTACAGGTCTTTAGAAAATATGGTAAAAATCTGAGACTTGATCCAATTACTTTGGAGAGCAATTTGGAATTGTGCCTGAAAAATTAAAAAAAAATACATATGCCCTTTGATCCAGAAATGCCATTATAAGGTCTGTTTCCCACAATGATCAGGGGAAAAGAAAAAAAAAACCTATGTATTCTGAAGTATTTATAGCAGCTCCTTTGTGGTGGCAAAGAACTGGAAATTGAGAGAGTGCCCATCAACTGGGGAATGGCTGAACAAGTTGTGGTATATGATTGTGATTGAATACTACCATTCAGCAAGAAATAATGAGAAGACTGATTTTAGAAAAACATGCATGAAATAGTGAAAAATGAAATGAACAGAACCAAGTGAATGTTGTAAACAATAACAGCAGTGTTGTCTGAATGATAATGGTGAGCAACTAACGTAGACACTGATCTGTTCTAAGTCCTGATAATCTGACTTGGCCAGAGTTATACAGCAAGTAAATATCTGTGACCCAATGTGAACTCCTGTCTTCCTGATTCCAGTCCTAGCATTCCATCAACAATGCCACTTAGTAGAAGGCTAGTAAGGCAAAATCCTGTATTCACTGTCAGATGATTGTTGCTGTAAGAATTGGTTTTTTTTAAAATCAAAATGTTTGGGTGGATATTTTCAGAATTAACTATAATATAAAACCAGAAGGTACTGATAAACATTTTGGTATCAAAAGGCAAATTAGTATTTTAGTAGACATTTTTAATCAATTTTTTGCTATGTTTAAAGTTCTGAGCTATTTTATTCCTCCCTCTCCCAACCCCACATTAGAGAAGGCCAACATTTGACACAGATGAATATGTGAACATATAGTTTTATATATCATTTCTTCCTCGGGAGGTAGATGTCTTGCTCCTTCATAGATTCTTTTTCAGTTGATTCAAATATTTGTAATACTTAGAATACAGATGGAAGTTAGGTGACTTACCAAGCAGGGGTCACATCTCTAATAAATGCCTAAGCCTGAATTTGAACTCATTTCTTCCTGACTCATGGATTAGTTCTCTATCCACCAAGCCACCTAAGTTTATTTATAGGAACTCTGTATTCATTAACAGCATAGTTCCTTTGTACCTCAGGCATGGCCACAGAGCTCCATCCTGGGAGGTTCTATTATCCTATTTCGGGGCAGCTGGGTGCTGCCATAGAGTGGCAGGCATTAAGTAAGACTTTTCTTCCTGAGTTCAAATCTGGCCTCAGACACTAGCTGTGTGACCTGGGGCAAGTCACTTAACCCTATTTGCCTCAGTTTCTTCATCTGTAAAATGAGTTGGAGAAAAATGGCAAACCACTCTCGTATCTTTGCCAAGAAAATCCTAGTGGGGTCATGAGAAGTTCAACAATGCTGAGAAAACAAACAACATAAAAAGAAAACGAGTGAACTGCACTATGCTAAACACTGCTGTTACAAATGAGAAAAGGAAAGACTACCTGCCCCAAAGGAGCTTATAATCTAATCAGCAAAGACAGTACATAATAGGAAGCTGAAAAGGGTCCCACAGAAAATACTTAGCTTGCAGGGGAGAGGTATGATGAGGGTTTGAATTTTTTATGAATTTTTTGAATTTTTGAATTTTTGTGAATTGGAATTGATGAGACTTGAAAAGTTAACTGGCTTTCTGAGTCCTCTTTATATGAAAGCTTTGGGAGGAATTATCTGTTCTAACCCCTCCAATCAGAGGGGGAGAAGCTACTGAGGCTTCTGATTAGGGGTGAGTACCAATGCTAAAGCTTAGCAGGATGAATTTCCTGATGCTCTTTTTGACGAACTCCTAGCCCAGCCCTCGCAGCAGTTATTTAAGGAGAGAGACTGTAAAGAATTGTAGACTCTTTAAGAGCATGGTGCTCAGTTCTATAATTTTTTTTTCATTTTTTCATTTTTATTTTTTAATTTATTAACTTTTAGTTTACAGCATTTAGTTCTACAATCCCTTAAGTTCCAAATTTTCTCCCCTTCTTTGCTTCCACCCTCTGCCTCTATGGCACCATGAAATCTGATAAAAGTTCTACAAATACCTTCTCACTAAACATTAGTCAAGGTGTAAAGAAAGATTATAATCAACGGAATGAACAATGAGAAAGAAGGAAGAAAATAAAGAGAGAGAGAGAGAGATTGATTGATTGTGTACAGTGTCCGCCTGGTTCTACTCCTCTCACTCAACATCAGTGTATATAAGTATCTCCAGGTTATTATGAAGTCCATCTCCTCATTTTCTATGGCACAATAACATTCCATTACATTCATATATCACAACTTGTTCAGCCATTCCCCAATGGATGGGCATCCCCTTGATTTCCAATTCTTTGCCACCACAAAAAGAGCTACTATAGATATTTTTGTACATATGGATCCTTTTCCCATTTGTATGATTTCTTTGGGATACAGCCCCATTATTTATATACCATAATGCCTTGTTTAAAAATTCCCATAAATGTTTGTTTTTGCTGTAATATAAAGAGATCAAAATTGGTAGTGTCCACTCCTCAATTAAAAATTTGACAGCAACACAAACTAATCTGTAAGAGACGATGAAAGATACTGTCATTAAAACTTGAGAAAAGGTCGTGTCAAGAGAAGAACATCCAGAATGATAGCTAATAAAGAGGAAGAAAAAAGTACAGACAGAAAATAGAAAATGAGCTCTAACTTGGAAGCCTTGCTTGAAGCATGCAATTGATTATTTTGAGGGAACTTTGGGAAGTAGTTATGGCTAAGCAGGAGTGAAAGAGCTAAGGCTGTTTTGAGTGGCTCAAGGTATTGATTAAGTGTGAAATGGAAAGTAACATTCCTTCCATCTCTTGTTTTTGCTCAACAGAAGAACATTGAGTTCGATATCGGTCAACTCATTAACAAAACTGTAGAAAAATTGGAGGGGCACTTAGGAAAGAGCACTAAAGTGGTGAAAGGAGAGAAGGATCGATTTATGAAAAAGGAGAAGGGGGACTAAATCTATAGCTCTCTGCCAATAATGATAAGCTGGAGATCTGCTACACCTTTCATTTAAGAGACATAATGCGTGAAGAAAAATGGCATGATATGTGTGATTGTGTCATGTACTATGTGTGAAATGAACAAGCTCATGATTTTAAATATGTAACTATATTTATAAAAATGTCCAAGTTAATGACTAGTTTGTACAAACTTAATTGTATTTAGTCCAAACTGCATGACATGATAAAATGTTTTGTGACACCTTTCTGCTTTGATTTGCTCAACAGACATTGATTTCATATCTATCAGATTTCATATATATCAATCAGGCAAGTGACCTTTAAGTACCTCCTGTGTGCACTTACTTTGTATAAGTGACCAGTGAGATACAGGGCTGTAGCCCTTGTTATTAAGGAGTTTATAAACTTGTAAGGTGGTAGGTCATGTACATAGAAAGGTACAGGTCCAAGCAGAATACAATAAATTCATAGAAGAGGTAAGAATAAGGTACAATGGAATTTCATAGGAGGAAAAAGTCACTTCTGGATGTGGGATCAAACAAGTCTTCATGAAAGGTGAAGTTGGACCTCAAAAGATAGACAGAATATTAAGAGTTAGAGATGGAGGAGGCATGTCAGTCTGGGGAACTGCATAGAGATAAGGGAGTTAAGGACATGTTTGGTAGTAATTAGTAGTCTAGTTTCAATTCAAATAAATCCAATAAATGTTGACCTAGAAAACCATGAATCAACATTATCTATGTTGCATTACAGTTTTATCTATTTTGTTAAACATTCCCCAGTTACTTTTTAATCTAGTTTTGGCTGGGAGTTAGCCTAAGTGTGACATCTCTGATGTAATGGATAAAGAACTGACCTTATAGCCAAGAAGATTGGGTTCAAAACCTGTTTCTGACACATACTGATTCTGTGTCCTTGTTCAAGTTAGTTAACATCTCAGTGCGCTAGGCAACTTTCTAAAACTAAAGTCATTAGATTATAAAGCTCATTGAGAGCAAGGTCTGTCTGTTGTCTCTTTTTGTATTCCCAGAATTTTAGCACAATAGAGGAGACATTTAATAAATGTTTATTGACTGAATTAAAGAGGAGGTGCTGACCTGGATTAATAGGAATATTCTGATCAGAGAGTTTCCTATAGCAAAAAAAATTAGAGCTCCTTTTCTTACTATATACCATGCACTGTGCCAGATACTAGGAATACAATGAAAAAGATGAAATAGTCGTGTTCTCTTTGGTGCTTTTAATTTACTAAGGTAAAGCAGTAGGTGCACTTATGTGTAGAAAGTATATATGTGTGTGTGTGTGTGTGTGTGTGTGTAGGTGCATGAATAAATATTAAGAAGGGAAAAGGTTCAAGAAAGGACTTATTCAGGAGATGACATGTATGGGGATGTCAGTTTAAGTTGAAAATAGAATAAGGGAGGGGGATGAATATAAAACAACTCTTAAAAAAGATGAAGCTAGATTTGAAGGGGCTTTACATGCCAAATAAGGGAGCTTATAAATTTAAATGCAGCATAGAGTATATGAGGGCGACAGTAGTCTACATAATTTGGCCTTATTTTGCATGAAATCATTAACACGTTATAATTCACGCCCACTATGATATCATTGAGACAATCAGCTGTGAAGGAAATTGGAAGGTGGGTAACAACGTGAGCTAGCACTTGAGACCAAGACGCATTTTATTCCCGTGAATGTGTCAGTTTATTTACTGTTTAATTCAATTCAACACGCATTTTTGAAGTGTCTATTATGAGCACAGCTGTTTTTAGATCGCTGCTGCAATGAAACCATTGCCTTTTGACATTGTTTTGCCTAATGCACTTTTACAGAATAGTGTCATGTGGGAGTATTCCTGATTTATGACTGAGAAACTATTTTGGAGTCTAAAAATAGATGACCTTGAACTTAGGACGAAGAATTTGGCCTTTATTCAAAAGGGAATGGAACACTTGAAGATTTGTGGGTGTTGAAAGGATGTCATAAGAGATGAATTAGGACTGTTAAAACCTTTGACTAGTTCATCAAGCGGATTTTAATTGAAGGAAATGATTTGACTTTTGAGAGAGATTGCAACTTGAAATGGGCTAGGGAGGAAAATATAGTGATTTTATACAAAAGCAGACAACTCTATTTGAGAGGTTTTAATGAAAACCAAAATTTAGGCTAGTGAAATTGATGAAAGCTTGATAAGGTTAAATGAAACACAACATGTATTAGCAGTTATAATTGACACATATCTAACTTGATGCAGTATGGGGTTTGGTAGGAAGGGAGCTATTCTCCAGAGCTGAATCAAGACACAGGGGAACAGAATACTTGGTGAAATGTCCTTGTCATAGAACAGAATTTTATTGACAGAATTGTAGAGCAAAGTAACTGAAGGAAAGACCTTCAATCTAATCCAAGTCTATATAGGATTGGCTTTACCAGTTGCCTTGCCCTTCTGTATATCTAAATTCACTTGGGGAGTGTAGCTTCCTGACCCTAATTATTTTCTACCACTCAGAAACAAGAACTTAAAAAAATTCTGCTAGGTTCTTCACTTATAGGGTTACCTTTCATCTACTCTAAATATAGCTTATACCTTTTTATCTACAAATTATCTCCCCTACTTCTAATGTCAGCTTCTTGATGACAGGGACTATTTTTGTCTTTTTGTGCATCACCTTTAACACGGAAGCCACTGAATTTTGTGTGATCCTGACTGTGGCTCCACTATATTTCTTTTTCTTTTCTTTTCTTTTTTTTCTTTTTGGAGGGTAGTTGGGGTTAAGTGACTTGCCCAAAGTCACATGGCTAGTTAGTGTGTCAAGTGTCTGAGGCCTGATTTGAACTCAGGTCCTCCTGACTCCAGGGTCAGTGCTCTACTCACTGTGCCACCTAGCCACCCCTACTGCATTATATTTCAATGGTTTCTTTCTGTCTTTTTGAAGTATTTCTCCTTGACCTAGGAGTTCAGTAACTGGCTATATTATTCCTGTGAGTTTTCATTTTGTGATTTCTTTTAGGAGATGATTGGTAGATTCTTTAAATTTTTTTTTACCCCATGGATCTAAGATATCAGGGCAAATTTTCTTGATTATTTCTTGAAATATGAAGTCTAGGCTTTTTCTTTTTTTCTTTTTTTGGGGAGAGGGGGCAGGGCAGGGCAATTGGGGTTAATTGATTTGCCCAATGTCACATGGCTAGTCAGTGTTAAATGTCTGAGGCTGGATTTAAACCCAGGTCCTTCTGATTCCAAAGCTGGTACTCTATTCACTGAGCCACCTAGCTGCTCCCCCCCCCCAGGCTTTTTCTTGATAATACCTTGTAGGTAGTCTAACACATTTTAAATTATTTCTCCTTGCTCCATTTTTCAGGCCACTTGTTTTTCTGGTCATATATTTTACCTTTTCTTCTATTTTTCATTCTTTTGACTTTCTTTTTTATTATTTCTTGATGTCCTGTGGACATCATGTTTTGGACACTTGTCTAATTCTGATTTCTAAGAAATAAATTTCTTCAGTGAGCTTTCATACCTATTTTTCCATTTGACTAATTCTTTTCTTCTGTTACTTTTTGAACTTCTTTTATCAAGTTGATTTTGTTTTTTAAAGTGTTATTTCCTTCAATATTTTTGTCCTTTTTCTTTCTTTCACAACAAACTAGTCTATTGTTTTTCTTGCATCAGTCTCATTTTTTAAACCCAAATTTTCCTGTACCACTCTGATTTATTTTGTAACCTTTCCAGGAATTCTTGTTGTGCTTGTTTCCAGCAATCATTTTTCTTTGAGACTTTGAGCTGATTTATCCTCTTCTTTTGAGTGTAAGTCTTTGTCTTCCCTGCCACCATAGTAGCTTTTTAAGATAAAATTCTTTATTGATGTTGTTTGCTTATTTTCCCTGTTTTTTTTACTTTGAACTTTATGGTAAAGTTTGACTCTGTTTACCTGGTGTTGAGTAGGTGCTGTTCTAAGCTCCATTTTTTATGCTACTGTTTTCTAAGCTATTTCCGGGAGTCAGAAAGTTTAAATGCTTTTAAGGTGGTGTGACTGGTGGAGAAGTGTAATCAATGCTCTCCTGATCTGTGCTCTGGTCTTTACTCAAGAAAGGACTCTACTCCTGTAGCTGGGAGATCTGGCACTCCTCTCTGCCCTGGAATGTGACAAGGGCTGTTGCTCCCTTGTGACCAATCACAAATGCTCTTCTTTGCCCTAGAACTGGTTCCTCTCCACTCTGGAACTGTGTTCCAGAATTTCTTGTGGACAATAGAGTTGTCAGCATCAGGTGTACCTAGTGCCAGTTACACCTAGTACCATTAAAAGGTTCCCTTTAATCTCATTCTGACCAGTTGTCCTGACCCCTTTACCTTTTCTGAGTTAAGATCTCCTGAAGGTGCTGCTGTTGCTCTCATAGCTGTCTCCAGGTTCTACCACTGATATTCCCATGGTATGTACTGGCTGGCATCCACCCTCATGTTACCTATCCCTCCTGTGGACCTACTAAGTTGTCTTAGGCCAGAAAATATCTCACTCTGAATATTTGTTGGTTCTACTGCTCCAAAATTTGATTTGAGAAGTTATTGTGAAGTTGTTTAGAGGGAAATATTGGGAAAGTTTATCTGAATGGCTGCTTCTAATTTGCCCTCTTGGGTAACTTCAGCAAAGATCTTAGTCTTAATCTTACTTCAGAACCTTACTAGGTGGGAAAGTCACTTAATCTCTCCATACTTCTCTTTCCTCATGTATAAAATAGAGAGATACAAACACATATTTCTTTGAAAATCTTAAAGCTCATATATAGATATTAGCTATTTTCAGTGCCTAGCACCATGACTGGGATGTAGGAAGAGCATGATTTGGAACAGGAAGGGACCTGCAGTCATCTGGTAAAATCTCCTCATTTTCCAGATGAGGAAACTGGGACTGACACCAGTAAATGTACCTGCTCAAGGTCATTTCATCACCAATAATATTGCCAAGGTTTGACCTAGGTCTCTTTAATTCCAAAGTGAGAACTCTTTCTGCTATATCATAAAGTTCTAGCATTGTTGTCTTCTATTATTAATTAACTCATTTATTATTACTTAACCTTTCAGGTGTTTATTTCTTGTCCTTCCAATTAGACTCTAAGGCATTGAGGTCAGAGAGGATATTTTATATTTTATGTCCTCCAGAATGCCAAATGTATTAATGTGAGCTTACTCATAGTGTGATAAATACTGGTTAATTGACTTTTGTTGCAAACAGATTAATATAATATTATTTTGCATAACCAAGTGTGGTGTTCATTGACAGAAGGCTAACTTTTGAGTTAGTGAGACTCATAATCAAGATCTCCCTCTGATATCTATTAGTTCCACTACTCCATGGACAAGTTAAGCTCTGAGGACATTGGACAGCTCTCTAAGACTATAAGTTACAAATGAATTATCTCTCTTTATCTGCAGAGGAATCTTTTATGCTGATGACTTCACAGGCCTAGTTTCTCTAATCCTCACAAAAGGGAATGAGCAAATGAACATAGAAACATTCAAACCAGTGGTGGGGATTTGGAAATTTTTTTAATAGTAAACATTTTGCTATCATGATTTTGAAATGTACTTTGAAATAGATGAAAGTTTTATTTTCTTTGTTAAAAACAGAATCTGAATAGTTTTTATAGATGTTGAATGGCTCTACTTTGTCAGTAGATCTCACAGGATAAAGTCATTTTGTGGGGATAAAAGGGGAAAATACCAATAAATTCATTAGAGGTAGCATAGTAAAATGGATATGGGAACAATCTCTGGGCCAAGATTTGTGTTGCAGGCATGCTTCTGAGACATACTGGCATAGGACTCTTGGAAGGCCACTTAGTCCCTTAGTAATCTGGACAACTTTCTAGGGCTTTGTACTTTGAGGAGTTTGTATTTTATCTTAGAAGCAATAGGGAACTAATGAAGATTTTTTTACTTGAAGATTAATATAGTCAGCTTTATGTTTTAGAAATATTAGTTGGGCAGTTCTGTAGAGGATAGATTGAGGGAGTTGGTTGCAGAGAAGTTGTAGATTTGCATTGGTAAGGGAAATTTCCTAATCTAAGAGTCTCCTTTAATTATGATATAATTCCTATTTCTATATGTGTACATGTATATCTGTGTGTGGATGTGAAGTGGCTCAGTGGTTAGAGTGCTAGACCTGGAGTCAGAAAGGCTTATCATCCAGAGTTCAAATCTGATCACAGATATTTACTAGCTGTGTGACACTGGGTAAATCACCCAAGTCAGTATGCCTTAGTTTCCTCAGCTGTAAAATGAATTGGAGAAGGAAATGGAAAACCATTCTAATATCTTTTCCAAGAAAACCCCAAATGGGGTCATGAAGAGTTCAACACATCTGAGACAGCTAAACGAAGTATATGTGTATATAGTATATAATATATACACTTAGATATACAGTTTACACATTTATATACATATGGAGATCTGTTATATCTCTACTACCTTTTTTAGGGATACACACATACATATGTATGTATTTATTTCAGTTTAAAAGTTATGATCAATAATGGGAATTTCTTAAAGAATTTCTTAAAATTCTTCAGAAAGCTCTAATCATTTGAGGGAGTCTAAATTTCCAGACTTTTAGTGCTTTGCTGCATAAAACTACATCAGGGGAGCTGTCTTCGATGAAGACCATTATGACTGTAGAAACCACAGCAGGCTAAGCACAACTCCAGGTTTCAGATTTGGTAGAATAACATGAGGAGACACTCTAGATAGGAGCTTATTAGCAGTTGCCAGTCAAACCAAGGGGAACAACATTTTTTAAGGTGAAAATTTGTGAACTGAAGTTGGAACGGCATGATTAAAATATAGCTATGGTTTTGAATTTTTTTGAAAGGAAAGAAAACATGTACTTTTCCAGTACTGACCGACAGTGTTTCTTACAGTAGAACGATGGTCAGCCAGTGCCATTTTAATTGGAAATGTGTCAAGCACTTAGATCAGAGGTGATATAACATGAAAGTCATGAGGCTATTGGTTTCAGGGTCTTAGATTCATCATAGTCTAATTGTATAGCCATGGGCAACCCATTAAGGTTCCTGTACCTCAGTTTCTCATATACAAAATGGGGGTGATTGTACCAGCTACCCCGTATCTCAGAAAGATATTGTGAAGATAGAATTTGGTATATATTTATTAATATCACCTATAGTACAAAAGAGAGCACCTTGTACTAGGAAACTTAAAACTATTTACAAAAAAGTTATGAATTGCTATTGTTTTGGGAAAAAAATTTATAAATGAAAAAAATTCTTTTGTAAATTACTTTTTCCTATTAAAATGCTTTAGTATGAATAGTAAAGGAATGGGACCATCTAAGGAAACCTGGAAGAAGAATGAGTTTGCCTCTCCATTTGCAGGAGAATGGAAGGGCCAGTGCTTACTTTCTCATTTTTCTCTTCACTTCTAGGAAACTTCTGGTTTCCAAAGGAAACTGAACCAGAAAACATTTGGCAGTGCACCAAAACGTGAAGCTCATGGAATTATGGGAAACTCTTGTTAACAATGATTTAAAGAATAGTGTCCTTTTTATCACACCATACTGCTGGTTAGGGAGTAAGCTTCTAGAGATTTTTCAAGGTTTGTTTCCCTGTTTGTTTTTAGCTCTGAAGTAATCTAGAGCAAGAAAATGATCTTAGAGGAGTTTGCTTGGTAATTCCTTCCAAAGATTTTTTTCTTCTGAACTTTTAAAGGTATTGATTCTTTATTGAGGCAAATGTTGTCCTGAAGGGAAGCCAAAAGATATAAAGTTACTTACTATGTTAGAAAGAAAGTTGTACATTGAAGATAGCAGCAGTAGTAACAAAGAAACACAAGGAATGTTGAAGAAAATAATCCAGTGGCAAAGGCTGATTGTCTCATTAAAGGAGATAATTGATCATTTTCTTTATTGTGTTCTGTATACTGAAATAGATATAATTAGTGATTACTATTGTGTTCTGTTTTGTTGTGCCTAGAGTTAAAAAAAAAGCTTTCTGGGGGTGAGGGGGAAACATTTTTTTAAATTCCCTATCTTTATAGAGGTGTTTCTTGGAGAGGTCACAATTGTAAACCCTGATATGGAGCCTCATGATTTTTTAAAAGGTATTTTTGTGACTTTAACTTATTCTTCATAAGACAGATGCAGCAATCTTTATGTCTATAAATATGATAGTGGCAGTCAAATACAAAGGAAAACATTTTACTCTAAGAGAATTATATGCGTAAAAATGAGTATTTACTCAGACCTATTTCTCCCCTGAACCTCTAGGTGGTGCAGTGGATAGGGTGCCAGGCCTAGAGTCAGGAAGATTCATCTTTCTGAGTTTGAGTCTGGCACTTACTAGCTATGTGACCAAAAGCATATTATTTACTCATGTTTGCCTGCATTCCCTCATGTGTAAAACAAACTGGAGAAGGAACTGGCAAACTACTCCAGTATCTTTGCTCTGAAAAACCACCAACGGGGTCATGAAGAATCAAACATGACTGAAAGACTGAACAAATTTCTCCCCTCACATGATTATGTGAGTTCAATAATTAGGGAAGAAATGTAGCCTTTTTTTCAGTTTAATCTGTACTGTTACCATTTTTGCCATCACTTTCTTAAGTCTAGATCATTAACAAAACAATGATTCAAACCCCAATTTGCAGCATTTGCTTATTTCTTTCTTTTTAATAAATTTTTTGTTCTCTTGTTTACATCATTCATTTTCATGAGATTTTTGAATTAAAAATTTTCTTCCCGTCTTTCCCCTGCCCCAACCCTAAAACAGCAGTCCCACTGTAAAGCCCCTCCCCTGATCTGCTCTCTAACTTTCTGGTAGGGCAGGGAGGGTCTCCCTACCCCAGCCCCTGTATATCTGAATTCCTAGTTGCAGGTATTGCAGAGTTTTAAATTCTAGATTCTTTTGGTTCCTCCCTTGTCACCCACCCCCAATGGAAGGACAAGCAATTCAATACAGGCTGTGGATGTGTGATTATACAGGACATCTTCATAGTAGATATATTGTGACAGTGATCATATGTCCCTCCTTCCTATCCCTCCCCCTTGTTCTGTTCTCTACCCTGTCCCTTTACTGAAGTGTGCTCTTCCAGCATCCTTCCTCCTGACCCTGCCCTCCCCTCTGTCATCCTGCCTCTCATCCCCATTTCCCTACTCTCCTGTGTGGCATGATGCCCAATTTAGAGTTTATCCCATTTCTTCCCTAAGCCAAATTCCATGAGAGTAAATGAAAGTAAAGTTGTAACAGTTATCCCTTGCCTCTTCCACAGGGGATGATTGACCCCATTTTATCTCTCCCTGTCTCCTCTCATTCTAGTCCTCTCCCACCTCAGAATTAGCCATTTAAAGTATCATCCCTTCATATTTGATTGATCCTATACCCTCTATATACACATATATACACATGCTCAGTTATGTATTCATATGCATATATAGCCTCCTATATAGACATGTGTATATATATATATATATATATATATATATGTATATATATGTACTTTGTATTCCCTTCACCTATCCTCATACTAAGAAAAGTTTCATAAGTTGCTATTATCGTTTTTCCATATTGGCATGTAAATAATTCAAACTTGATAAGTTCCTTATGATTTCTTTCCCATGTTTACCTTCTCATGCTTCTTGTGTTTGATT
>JAQQSW010009813.1:0-13140 GCA_028646575.1 Pseudocheirus occidentalis
TTCTTTTGTGCAATCTATTGTTAAGAAGCTCTCCATCTCCTGACACACAGAGAAACCTGGTTCCTCAGAAGACACCACATCTCTGGCTATTCTCCCCTATGTAGGTCGTTCCTTCTCCAATGTCTCTTGTCACATAAATTAAAAGAAGAGTGCTTGTTCATTACTTCTTCCTACCAATCTGAGATTGTCTTTCTGCCACCATCACTCTGCTACCCTGCCCTCTTTTAAGGCCCATTGCATTTCTGAATATTTCCACATCCAGGTCATTGTTGTTCTTTGATATTCTCGTGATGGCCATTACTTTCTCAAGGAGCTCATCACCTGGCTTGAAGTCCTTCACCCTTCATTCTTTGGACTTCAATGAACACAACTATGCCTCTGTCTCTGACCTCTTCATTTCCCCTAACCTACAACTTCACTCTTCAAAGGGTGCCTTAGATCTCAACATCATTCATAAGTATACTGCTTCCCCAGTCTTGAATTCTGAAATTTTCCTTCTGTAATAGTAAGGGAATCTGAATATCGTCCCTACCCCTTAATAGCCCATGTGACCTGTTCTGAGCTCTGGTCCAGCCCACAGCTGAGTCATATGGAGACTATGGAGGGAGGAGCTTGCCAAATGGGTGGGGCAAGAAGGGTGAAGAAGGGAGACTGAGAAAGAGTGAGGCAAAGCTAGGAGAAAGTGAGGCAGAGCAGCTAGTAAGTGAGAGAGGGAGGAATTTTGCCGTGGGGAGCTTGTTTGTGGGAGGCCTAAGGGAGGGAAGGCTTGGAGATGGTAGTGTTCCCTGCAGTGGTGATTTGTATAAAATTCCTTCTTAGCATGGTGGAATTGGCTTTCTGGTATCTCAATAAATATCTTGGTTTTGTCTCTGAAAGGGAGTTTGTTATATTTTGTGATTCAACCCTGGAAATACATCTGTATATTCATAGCAGATGCTATGGGTATACCTTTCTGACAATAATCTCCTATTCTGACATCCCTCCCCCCCCTTACTCATTCCTGCTAAATATTATTCATTTTCACAGTGACTTCCAATCCTTCAATCCCGTTTGCCACCCCTACCCACAATTCATTATTTCCTTTTCTAACTTAACTTTTCTCTCTTCACAGGCTTAACCTTAGAAATTTATATAGTTCAGTTATATATTGTCTTCAAATCATCTCAAACTTAACATTGTTAAACATGTAAAATTAAATTCAGCATCTTTCCCCATAAATCTGCCTTAATTTAAAATTTCCTTATTTCTGCTGAGGGAACTACCATTTTCCCAAAATCTGTAACCACAAATTGATCCTTTACTCTTCCTTCACCCTTATCTGAAATATCCAATCAGTTCTGTCAACTGGACTTCCATAACATCCCTTCTATCTCCTCTCTTCTCTTCACTTGTACAGAATATTTTACTTCTTCTTCACTTGACTTCTTGCTATGTAAAGCCAATCTGTCTAAATTTATCTGCTTCCTCCCAGTCTCTCTTCTGTCCAAGGTTCCTTCCTCCTCCATAAACCAAAATAATCTCCCTAAAGCACAGGTCTTTTATATGGATGTAATCATGGCTCTCCCCTATTAAAAAGCCTTCAGTGACTCCCTATTGCCTCCAAGATGACTTGCAAATTCCTTACCATGCAACTGAAAGTCCTCTATTATCGTTCCCCAAACTATTTTTAAATGTTTTATTGCACATTGCTCATCTTCTTACACTATAATTTTACCCAAAGTAGGCTATAAGCTTTTATCTGAAGTTGACATGCCATCATCTGCCTCTGCGCATTTGCACTGGTCATGCCCCAAATATATTTCCTCTTCAATCCTCTACCTCTCAGAATCTTCATCTTCCTCCAAAGATAAGTTCAGGTATCACTTTTGCTATTCAGCATTCCTTGACCTTCCTCAGCTGTCTCCTAAAATTACCAGTGTATGTGTATACACATCCCTCCCCCCCAACATAAAACAAAAGCTCACTGAATTCAAGAACTGTTTCATTTTCATTATCTATAGCACTTTCAACACTGCCTTTCATGGGGCAGATGTGGAATAAATGTCTTCTGGACTGCTCAGCATTTCCTTTGTTATCTCAATGGAGTTGAAACAGAGAATCAACTGAGTTATAGAGCTTTACATTTGTTTATCATTCAGAGCACTTTCATTTTGTTCTCTGATTAGATCTTCAGCAACTTATTCCCATCTGAATAATGAGGAAAGGTCAAAAGAAGGTAAATTCAGAGGCAATGTGATACATTGCAAACAATCACAGATCAGGAAGATTCTACTTCTGGTATCCATGAGAGAAGGAATAGAAGAAAGAAGAACTCAAGATTAACAAGGAGATAGTCTGTGAAAGTGATTTTGATGGTTTTGAACTTGTAAAGAAGGCTAGACATTGAATTTGGGGATGAACATTTGGGAAAACTTGAGGAAAAATTGAACTCAACTTAACAAAGCCTTAAAATAAAAGAAGCCATTGAGGTGTCACAATGGATAGAGTGCTGGACCTGGAGTCAGGAAGGTCTGAGTTCAAATCAGTTCAAATCACTTAGGATCCCAAGGCAAACCTTAGCAAGTCACTTAACATGTATTTGTCTCTATTTCCTCATCTCCAAAATACACCTAATACCTACCCTCTTGAGTTGAGTCAGGATCAAATGAGATCTCTGTAATGTGCTGTGCAAATCTTAAAGGACCCAAAGAAAAGGAATAATTTGTAAAGAAAGAGGAAGAGGCAGTTGTTACTGAAAAATGAGTTCTAAGAACAGGGTATGTAAAAAGAAATTGGTAAAAGAAATAAGAGGGCTGAGAAGGAAAAGGTAGAGGCAGAGGCAGAGGAAAAGAGGAAAAGAAATTAGGCGTGGTTGTCAAGTTAAAAGAGTATAGAGATATAGGGGGACAAATAGCACAATGGCATTTATGTACAAATGCAATATAATATATAGATATATATACACACATATGTATATCTGTAAAAATTCACAAGCAGTTTAAAAACCACAGTTGAGGATCTCTCTCAGTATGGAGAAAATGGAAAAGTTTGTAATGATTTGTACTGCATATGTGAAAGCTGTGTTTCTGCCACAGCCAAGTGATTGCTATCTGTTCCAAATGCAGAGCAAATTCCCTCCTAGAGGCAAAAAGGATTAATGTTATCAAGGTCAATAAAGTGTTCTTACAAACAAAAACAGGGAATTGAGCTTTCCAGTTTAAGAAAGTTAAAAAGAAAATGATCTATAGTGGCAGGGGAAAACTTGAACTGTACCAAGAAGTTGTCCAATAGAATTGCATATAGCAGAGGAAAAGGGAAAAAAGGAACATTGTATATTTAAAGTAAAAACAACAACAAAAATCTAAGGCTCTTCCTGAAGAGGAGGGGCTGAATCATCTGAGGAGGAAGCAGCTGATTATCCTCCAAGGTATAATGAAATGCAGCCAGAGAAATAATCAAGTGAAAGATCATCTAACAAGGGTCTGGCTCCAGGAGACTGAGGCAGCTATTTGTTAAAGGTTGATCTAGTCCACATATCTCCCACCCCCATTTTACAGATGAGTAAACTGAGAAAAAGAGATCAAGAGGTTGGCAAAGCATCACACAGTTGGGCAGCATCCATCCAAAATGTAACCAACTACTTCCCAAGACTTCTCAAAACAGATGACAAACACCTACTCTTTGAAGAAGGAATGTAGAAAGTGTTCCCCAAAATTATAAAATCTTGAGCAAAAACCGTTGACCACAGAGGCCCAAGTGGTGGGTGACTTCTTCATGACTGCACATTAAGAATTAACATCATGGATTCAAAAAGATCATGACAAGTCTAGACTGGGGCGTCAAACATTCAGCTCACAACACTCCCAAGTGGGCCAAAAGAGATTAAAATGTAATGGAAAACAGTTTACAAAATAAAGAAAAAGAAAATACAACACCAAGAATGTTAATTTGTGATTTTCTAAGTCAATATATAGCATGGAGAGATTTGTTTCTATTTGGCTTTGACAGAGATGGGCTAGAAATTAGTCTTAACTAATGAGATTTTATTCAATACTTAGGTTCAAAAACTGACTTCATAGCTACAAAGCAAGAGTAGGTAAAAGATCTGGTTCTGGTTCTTTTTGTTTCTTTTTAGAGGATTTACAAGCTCAATGAGTTAACAGTATGATGTTGCAGTCAAAAAAAAAAAAGGGGGGGAGGTCCTTGGATGGCATTAAAAGAAGCAAGGCTTCTAGGAATGAGATAATGATCCTGCCATATTTAATAAATGTGCATAGAGAGCTGGTCTCAGAGTTAAAAAAAAAAAACCTGGGCCTAAGTCTGACAAATACTGATTGTTGTTGATCTACATTAGATATATGTGTGTTTGCATACACACACATGAGTCTATGTATGCGTGCGCACACACACACACACACACACACACGAGTCTAGTTCAGACCATTTCCAGAGTATTGTATTCAGTTCTGAAGAAGGCTAGCAAGAGACTAAAAGACATCTACAAAAGGTCAACCAGGTTGCTGATGAGACTTGAGTCCATGGCTTATGAGGACTAATTGAAGAAACTGGGGATGTCTGGCCTAGAAAAGAGAAGGCTCAGGGGAAACATAATAATTGTCTTCAAGTGTCTGAAGGACTGTCATGTGGAGGAGGCATTAGATATTTTTTCCTTCTGTTTTGCTACAGGAACCAGGGTCAATGAGTGAAAGTTTCAAAGAGACAATTTTAGATTTGATATCAGGAAAAACTCCATGAAGATTAGAGTTGGGAAAGGGAATGGAAGCCCACAGAGCTCGGTTTGTGTCAGATGCTGAATCACCACTTAAAAAAAAAACAAACCAAGCAGGTATGTCATTGAGGGTATGCTTTTAGAGTTTGTTGCTAAAGTCTCGCTGAGTTTGGGGTAGACTAGATGGCTACTGAGGTTACTCTGGTTAATTCCACAATATTGTGATTTGGAAGAATGAAGAACACACAATTCCTGGGCTTAGATCCTGCCTCTACCATTTATTATCTTTGTATCCTTAGGCTAGGTGATCTTTCTCTCTCTAAACCTTGACTTTCATGTATGGGAATAAATATGGAAATAAATATATTGGAATAATAAAGTCTATACTACTTGAAATAAAGTCCTACTTGAGCTGAGCTGAGGATAAAAATATTTTAAAAGTGCTTTGCAAAGACACACAATCTCAAATGTCTTAGGGGAGTTTTAAGCTTAAGACTGGGGAAATTCTAATACCACTTGATAAATGATAATAAACCAACAATAACATTGTGTGAATAAATGAAGGAAAAAAATAATAAGTGAATTAATAGAAGCAGAATATCTAGAAGAGGAAACGATAATGCCTTCATATCCTTTCTTGAACAGACTACACATGAAGTACTGTTTGCCATTCATTATGCTTCAGGAAGAATGTTGACAAACTACATGTCTAGAGGACGGTGATAAGAAAGAAATGTAAGGAGGCTAGAAATCCTCTTAATAACTCCAGATACTTAAATGGAAGAACTGGAACTAAAGAGATGAAGTTATAGAAGTGCAAATATGAGCTCAACAGAGAGGAAACTCTTGTCCAAGATCACAGAGCTAGCCAGTATCAGAACTGAGAATCTAGGTCTCCTCAATTCCTGGTCCAGGAATCTTTCTATTGCTTCTGAATGCCTGCTCAATATTCATACACTTTTTACTGCATTTCATCGGAATTATTTATCAGACAACAGAAATTTTCAGCATTGGACCTTTGGGCCAGTCATTTAGCTTAACTCCCTAATTTTTCAGTATTATACTATACTATGGAATGTCCCTAAGAGTAGGCAAATTGCTTGAATATGCATTTGAACATCACAAGGCAGAGAAAATTATTTTTCTTTCCGGAGTCCTAGTCCCTGTGGCTCCCAGGCTGGGATTATGCTGAGGAAAAATAAAGAAAGGTGTTAAATGTGAACGTATAAATTAGCAATCACTTCCCTTTTTGAAATTAATAGGAAGGCTCCAGCAGCTCTCCATGGTCCAAAAATGGAAAACAAAGCCATTGTTAATTTAAACATATATACATGCTCCCAAAACCGGATAATGAAAAATATAATTTTTATCTTGTTTGGGTTATGCTCACAAACAATCAGCCAGTTGTAAGCATTATACATACAAGTTCTCACATAGCCAAACTCTGCATCCAGACTGTATACCCAGCACATAATTAATTTACTTCACCTATACAAAGACTGGTTCTGTTTATAGAATACTAGGAACAACTTGGAAGGCTGAGGACAGTCTGCTACACTTATGTAGGTTTTAAAGAAATAGGGGGAGGTTTGCCAGTATTGCTGCTTTGTTTTGTTTTGAATAAACCTCAAGACTAGGTAAAACACTAGAATAGATCATTTTATATCCTATTCCAATTCTAAAATTAATTAATTCTCTATAGATGCACACATTCCCCCCTTTTATCACTGTTATTAAAGGACCCTCCAATTATACCACAGAATCCTAACTGACAAAGTTGGTAACGAGAGCTGCATTTTTTTTCTCATGTTTAGGTGTAAAGGGCAACCTCAAAGCAATAGTTAATCTTCAACATAAAGAAAGCTCTCTATATCTAATTCTAACCTCTCCCCAAAGTCAGATGTGTGAGAGGAGAAGAACACTGGACTAACAGGATTTAGTAGAAGATAGAAATGTAGCATAAAGCAATGGATAGAAAGCCCTGGACCTGGAATCACTAAGACCTGACCTTAAATTGAGTCTTAGATATTTAGTAAGTGTGTGACCCTTGTCTGCCTCAGTTACCTCATCTGTAAAATGAGGAGAATAATGGTGCCATAAAAGATAGGTGACTATGAATACGATCATCTCCCAAGGTCATTATAGGAATAAAATATTATTTTTTATTATTATATATTATTGCTATAAAATAAAATGTTATTTGCAATTTGCAAAAATTAAAGCACTGTATAAATGCTAGTCATTAATAAGGAGGAGGAGAAGGAGGAGAAGGGGAAGGAGAGTAAGAATCATAGAGTTGGGAAGGGACTTCAGAAACTATTTGGTCTAACTTAAGACAACAACAGTTTTGTCCTTTCTGCAACATGACCAACAAGTAGCCATTTCACTTTTGCCTGATGAGAGTGAACTCATTCCTTCCTAACGCAGTTTGTTTGGTCTTGGAGGATAACTGTTAGGCACTTTTCCCTTAGATCAAACCAAAAACTACCTCTTTGGAATTTCATTCACTATCCCTGTTTTTTCCCCCCTCTGGGGACCAATAAAACAAATTCTAATTGCACCTTCAACATAATACTCTCTTAAATACTGGAAGAACACTTTCAGGCCTACTATGCACCACACATCAGAGATATAAATACGTTAAGTGATCAAAAGCAAAAATAAGGAATTTATATTTCTGCTTATATGATCATAGATTTAGCTGGAATGGCCCTTATGACATGAGCTTAATACCTTTATGACATGAGCTTAAGACATTTACCATCACTGTTGCCTTCCTTACCTTATCAATGTCCTTCCAAAAATGTGACATCTAAAACTGAATTCTGTTCTTCCAATATGGTCTGATTAGCATTGAGCATAGTGAGTCTATGCCCCTCTTAGCCTTTTTTGTCTATCTTAACCTGGGAATGGATTTACTCTTTTAATTATTTCAGCATATTATTGGTATTTATTGTCAATGAAGTTCACAAAAACTCTAGGTTTTCTTTTTAGATGAACTGTTGTGTGGCTACACTTTGCTTATCTAGTTGATTTTTTTGAACCTAAGAGATTTTACATTTATCCTTATTATATTCTATCTTATTAGATTTGGACTAATAATGACAACCTGTTGAGATAATTTTGGTTCCTGATTCTTCTTCCTAGAAAGAGTTCCTGATAGCTTTATGTCATCTGTCATATAATGAGAATTCTACTTATATTGTTATTCAAGTCACTAAATGTTAATCAGCAGAGGTCTGAGCACAGAACCTTTGGGCACTCCATTGAAATCTCATTAATGGCCACTGTTTGGATCTGATTCTTTAACAAATTCTGATTCTACTTAACTGGCATTTTGTTTAGACAAGTGGTATCAAAATCAAATTGAAACAAGGGTCAATAAACCATAAATAAGAATACATGGAATATGCATACTGACTTAAAAAAAACACATATTACTATTGCCTATATTTTTACTATATTTTTACTTGCTTTGTTCAGTCTAGTTTGGGCTGAGTGTTTGACCCCTCTAGTCTAGAGAATGTCTCTCCATTTTGTCCACAAGAATGTCATAATTGTCAAATGCCTTGCTAAAGTCTAGGCAAAATGTATCTATATGATTCCCCTGGTCTACCAGCCTATCAAAAATATGGTCCAAAAAAAAAAGAAAGAAAGGTAGTCTGCCATGACCTGGTTTTGAAGGGAAAAAAACCCATCAATACATCCTGGTGTTTTGTGATCCTTCCTCTACTAAAGATTCACTGATCGTTCTTTTAATTCTAGTATTCTGACAGAAGTCAAAGGTCAAGCTCAGTGGCTTAAGGTTTAGATTCTAGTGTGGGGGTTTTTTTAATTGACATATTTACCATTTTCCAGTCTTACAGTATGTCTCCTTTGCTGCATTATCTTTCAAATATCACAATCAATAGAGCAATAAGCCCATCTTCCAATTATTTTACTAATAGAAGACAACCTGCACTCAAAAGGAGTTAGATGCTCTCATACTATGTCCCAATTGTCTTGAATTTCAATTCCTTATTAATAATTTTTTTTCTGTTCTTTACAAACCAAAGATCATTTTCATAAGTAAAGAAACCAAACAAAATTAGACCTAAGGAGCTCTGCCTCTTCTCCCTGATCAGTTATTTTCCCCATTACCCTAAGCAAAGTTTCTGTCCTTTCTTTGATTCTTTTTTTGTTCAATAAAGTTTCAGGAATTTCTTTGATTTTTTGTCCTAAGCTTTCTTCACAACCTCCGTGTCATTCTGAATTTTATTAGAAGCTAATGCTTATTTGTGGGACTTTACAATGCTTTGGTGCTATTTGTTCTAGCTTCAATCCTTTGTATACATCTTTTTAAAATCTAAGATGAGCTATGAGTTCCCTGTGAACCCTCATTAGTCTTTTTTCCTCTTCATCCAAATGCTTCCTTTTTATATCTTCAGAATTTCTTCCTTGGGAATTTGCTATCCCACCTGGATTTATGAGACCAATGGAATTTTGATTCCTGGGCTTCTATCTGAACCAATTAATCCCACCAAACATTTGAAAAGCATCTACTACACAGTAGCAAGGTTGAGCAGCAACGTGCATAGTGAAGTGAGGGCCAGTCTTGGAGTCCAGAGGCTTTGGAGTCAAGCCTGGACTCTGACACATACTAGCTGTGTGAACATGGGCAAGTCAGAGAATTTCTCAGTTCCCCAGCAAATCTTTTACCACTATCATTTTTATATAGATTATTTTAGTGGAAGAAGATTCCATGGAGAGATTTGAACCTATACCATAAATACAAACAAAAAAAATGGGGGCCAGGAAAACAAGGTAGCAGGCTAGGTGTTGTAACCATAAAGACAAAATGATAAAACAGTACCTGCTCTCTTGGAGCTTACATTATACCAGGAGGATATGACATGTAAACAGATGAGCATATGTACAAAATTACTTGTGGATAGATAGAGCATTAAAAAATAAGGGGGCTGGGAATAACCTTCCATAACATGGGAGCTGATCCTTTGAAGGAAGGGAATAGACAGGAAAGTAAGAAATGGAATGCTCTGTGCAAAAAAAAAAAAAAAAAAGCAAATACACCATTTTGGCTCAAAATGAGAATTTTTGAAGGGTAATAATGTGACAAGCTTGGAAAAGTAGACTGAAGACAGAATCCAAAGGACTTTAAATGCAAAACAGAAGGTTTTTGTTTGTTTGCTTCTTCACTTTATCACAGAGGCAATAGAGTGCCACCAAAGGTTCTTGAGCTAAAAAGTAGCATAGTTATTATATTGGAAGTTGTATGGAGAAGAGATTGAACTGGAGAGTGACTAAAAGCCAAGAAGCTATTGCAACAATCTGAGAGATGAGGGCATGAACTATAGTCGTGATTGTAAATAAAGAGAAGAGAAAGCCTGTAAGAATTCATATTTAAGTAGAATAAGACCTAGGAATTCATTGGATTGGTGGGAGAAAGAGTCAAATATGATGCTGAAACTGTGAACCTGGGTAGCTGTAATTAGATGGACACCTTCAGTAGAAAAAGGGAAGTTTGAAGGTTTAGGGAGTTTAGGGAGAGAAGATAATGAATTCTATTTTAGATGTTGAATTTCTGATGCTTTAAGGACATGTAATGGAAATGTCAATAGGCAACTGCTTATAGTGAACTCAGCCTCAGGAGAGAGATTAGGATATTACCTATTTTGAACTATTTGACACATATTCTCCCTAAACCAAGGTGTACATGTCATTATATTCTGCTTTCCTTTCCATCACAAATTCCAAGATGGTATGTCACTAACACCTGTGTTTCAATTATTTCCATATAACTACTAGTTTCTCTTTGCTGGAGAGAATTAGTTACAGAAAAGAAGAGGCCTTTCCTGGTTCATTCATCCTCTGAAGGATGAAATTATCACTGCAGCAAATCAAGAAATTATTAGCTATTCAGATTTTGGCACAGAGGGAGTAACATCAGATATCTGAATAACTAAAGCCTATCTACCATTATCTCACTGCTTTGTGCCATATTTATGATCCATTCCCCTCTTTCCTATCCTTCTCTGAGTGTTCTATATTATATTCTAATGACATTTTCATTTGTTTCCATCTCTGCCACTGTTCACCCAAATACTTTATACTATGCTTTCTCCCTCTGGCTCTCAGATTTCTTCACAAGAGTAGTTTCCAAAAATAAAATGCTCTCATACTCCCAAACCCTCTCATCTATCTTGTACCTTTTAAATGGAAACTGTATATATTTTCCAGAGCCATACTCCAATAATGAACTTCACCCCACCAAGCCCCAGTGACACATTTGAGGTCAATCTTTTTTCCTCTAGGAGTCAGGTTCTCTAGATTATCTCCCTTGCTAGCAATATGCTGTGCTTTTTGTGGTTAGATAGCTGAGGCCATAGACTTTATTGCTTACTCCCTTACTGGAATTTGTTTACTGTGATTTAATTTCTGGGCACTGTTAATGCTATTTTTTAGCTTATTTTCTGTGTTACTGAGATTGCCAGATGTACCTGGGTAGTTTTTTGGGTTTTTATATGCTTTTGGTGATCTGCCTTCCCCGTCCTTTTTCACTCAAAGTCCATGGATTTGACATGTAAGAGTCGTATAAAATATATTCTTATCACTCCTTGTTAGGTGCACTCATATTTTCTCTAGGCAGGAGCCTATACTTTGAGCCATGATCCTGGAGTCCAAAGCTCACTTTCAGAAACTATTTTCTCAACCACCTATTCATTTTCTATATCTACTTCTTTCTTTAGGAGACGTTTCTTATTTTTTCCTCAGTTTCTACCACCATATTTCATAATCCTCTAACTGTTCACCAGTACCCCCCCCCATCAACCCAGGTTCTCTTTTAGTATATGCTCAGTTGTCATTCCAGATAAGTACACAGAAACCTGGGGTGGTCTGGCTGCCACTAAGCATGACAAAGGGCCCTTTCCTCCCTACTTCAGATTATATGCAGCTATCCTCCAATTGCTTTATCTAGACCATAAGGATCCAAAGGTTATATTGTATAGCAATGTCTTTTAATTGGCTGCTAACCTGTGTCTTCATCTCTGCCCTTTAGGCATCATTTTCTATAGGTATACAAGTATAAGGATGACTCTCTGAACTATCCAAGGTGATACTGGTGGGGCCCTTCTCTGCACCAGGCTACAAATTGTGATCTCATGGCCTAGGAACCCAATGAGCAGGGCAGCAGCTACTGTAAAAGTTGGAGAAGATGAAGATGGCGGTGTAGAAGCAGCAGCATCCCACAGCTCCCACGAAGCCACCCTAAACACCCATAAAAATATGACACTGGACAAATTCTAGGACTCTCAAAGTCAAAAAGTACAGAAAACACATCTCTCGTGGAAGGCAGCTCGGCAGCAGGGGGATCATCTCGGGAGGACAGGAGTGTTGGCTGGATCAGCTTGAAACCGAAACCATGGCCAGGCACTGGGGCAGTAGGGAGTCAAGCCTAGCCACAGACAGTCTACAAGAGAGAAGATCTACAGTCTCCAGCACCTCCACATCTACTAAGGTGTGAAAAGTAGGGATTAAAGAAAGGTGTGAAAAACAGGGATTAAAGACAGGAAGCTGGCTGGAGGGGCTCATCCCAGGCCAGGAGCTGAGACCAGCCCAACCTGAAATCACCATGTTGCCAGGATCCAGGGCTGCCTGGAGGAGTCGAGCCTCCCAAGACACAGGGTGAGTCTACTTCAGAGAAGATGTAAAGCACCTGGAGCAACCTGCATAAGCCAGGATTAAAGGTCAGTGAAAGTGAGTGAAGCTTTCAAGCTAAATTTGGAGGAGGAAAAGCAGTTTGGCCAATCTGCCCCCGGGGCAAGGAAGCAGTGGGGGAAGGGCAGAAACCGCTGAAACTGGCAGATGCCCCCACTGGGCTGCTTCAGAGCCCCTGGCCTGCGGACTCCACAGGTGGGCTGAATCTATTGATCAGGGCCAAGTGCTCTTGCGTTGAGTGGCCTGGATCCAGATTGTGGTCTTGGGTGGTTGTCCTGGGGTGTGCTTTCAGCAAGCCAAGGCTGGGGTGACTTGCAACACCCCGCTAATAGCTCCAGCAGCTGGAAAAACCCCAGCGATTTGGAATGGAGCTTTCCCCCCCTGGAAGCAGAGTTTCAAAGAACTAAAAAAAACAACCAATTAATTGACTGGCCAACATGAGGAAAAGGAAGCAAAATAAGAATAGCAATAAAACTCTAGAATCCTTTTTTGTGGACAAAAAGGATCAAAGAATGGAATGGGAGGAAGACAACACAGTCAGAACTCCCAAACCAAATGCTTCCAAGACACTTGAAGAATGCCTAGAAGTTATACGTCAACTGAAAAAGGACTTTGAAAACCAAATAGGAGAAGTGGAGGAAAAATTGGGAAGAGAAATAAGAACGGCGTGAGAAAATCATGAAAAGAGAATCAACAACCTGACTGAAGAAAACAAC
>JAQQSW010009815.1:0-13139 GCA_028646575.1 Pseudocheirus occidentalis
GCTTTCTTTTTTTTCATTTCTTTGTAACTGTTTAATAGTATCTTGGTTTCTCATAAAGTCATTAGCTTCCACTTGCTCCACTCTAATTCTGAAGGAATTATACTCTTCAGAATGCTTTTGAGATTCTTTTTCCATCTGGTAAATTCAACTTTTTAAGGCATTCTTCTCCTCATTGGTCTGGGCCTCTTTTGCCATTTGAGTTCATCTATTTTTTAAAGTGTTATTTTCTTCAGTCAGGTTGTTGACTCTCTTTTCATGATTTTCTCAAATCATTCTCATTTCTCTTCCTGATTTTTCCTCCATTTCTCTTATTTGGTTTTCAAAGTCCTTTTTAAGTCAGTATGTGGCTAGTAGGCAATCTTCAGTTTCTTGAAAGCATTTGGTGTAGGACTTCTGACTGTGTTGTTTTCTTCCCATTCTATGCTTTGATCCTTTTTATCCCCAAGAAAGGATTCTAGAATTTGATTGCTGTTCTTACTTTGCTTCCTTTTCCTACTCATATTGGCCAGTCAATTAATTTCTTGACTTTTCAGCTTTGTGAAACTCTGATTCCAGGGGGGAAAGCTTTGTTCCAAATCACTGGGGTTTTCCCAGCTGCCAGAGCTGTGAGGGGGGTGCTGCAACCCCCACCATCTTTGACTTGCTGAAAGTGCACCCCAAGACCACCACTCAAGACCACAATCCAGATCCAGGCCACTCAACACAAGAGGCCTTGGCCCTGATCAATCGTCTCAGCCCCCTGCAGAGTCCTCAGTCCAGGAGCTCTGAAGCAGCCCAGTGGGGGCAGTTGTCGGTTGAAGCATATCCTGCCCTTTCCCCACTGCTTCCTTGCTCTGGGGGCAGATTGGCTGATTGCTTTTCCTCCCCCCAAATTAGCTTGAAAGCTTCACTTTCACTGACCTTTCTCTAATCCTTATTGTTCCTGACTTAATAGATGTGGATAGACTCACATTGTAGCTTGGGAGGCTCAGCCCTGGGGCCTGGCCACTGTTTCAGTTTTGGGCTGGGCTGGCCTCGGCTCCTGGCCTGCTGTGTTGAGCCCCTCCTGCCGAGCTGCCTTCAGCAAGAGATGTGTTTTCTGTATTTTTGTGAGTTTGGTAGCCCTAGAATTTGTTTAGAGTCATATTTTATGGGTATTTAGGGTGGCTGTGGGGGAGCTGCGTAACTTTGCTGCTTTTACGTTGCCATCTTGGCTCTGCCCCCTTTAAATGTTTTTTAAAGGTTTTTCACTCATAGGAACTATATCAAAATAGGTAGTTTAGTTTAAAGTATAATCAAAGGGGAAATTTTCCAAGTCACATTTTTTTAAGTCCTGCTCATCTTCCATGCCTTTTATATGTGGCATTTTTTTCATTTTTCCCACTTCTTTTGTCTAACTCCATCTTTCTTTATCATTTTTCCCCTGACATACTTTGCAAGTATGTAATAAATGTTTGTTAACTTGAATTGTTTTCAGAATCACATGAGTTCCTGCCTGAGCTAAATGTCATCTCAGATATTTGTCTCTAGCCAACAGATGCGATAGGGCAAAGCCAAATGTAGTGCTGTTAAAATCTATTTACTAAAATCACAGAAACTCAAAATTGGAAGGGCCCAAAAGTCATCTATCATAATCCATGTTTAAACCAGAATCACCTCAACAACATTCATGCCAAGTTGTCATTTAATCTCAATTGAAGACTTCCACTGAAGGGAAATCCACAACTCCTAAGGTAGCTGGTTCAATTCTTAGATACTTCCTTTTCATTAGGCATTTCTCTCCTTACCTCAGGCTTAAATCCTCCTCTTCCTAACTTCCTTTATTTTTACCCTCTGAGGACTGGAAGAAAAAGTCTAACCTCCCTTCCACAAAATAACCAATTAGTTGAAAGAATACTCGATTATGAGGCAAAAAGATATGGATTAAAGTTCAGATTCTATTATTATTATTATTATTATCATTATCATTATTACTTTACTATTTTATTATTATCATCATCACTGTTGCTCATGATAAGTCATTTTAAAGCCTCTGGGCTCATTGTAACCAAACATTACACTTGGACAAAGTTCACTATATCTATGTGCATAGCATTGTGTCAAATATATTGGTTATAAAAAACACTAGGTGATACCCTAGAATCATATATTTAGCACTTCAAGAGACTTTAGAGAACATTAAATCATCCCCCAATTTACTGTTGAGTAAACTGAAGTAATGAAATGTTAAATAAGTTGTCTAGGATCACGCAGCTAGACAGTGACCATGGTGGGATTAAATTCCCAATCTTCTTAACTCCAAGTCATAGAAGATTGAAGTTGTAAACCTTGATTAACGAAAGCATTCTGATACTGCTACCAAGAAAGTGGGAAAATTTACCTGAAGATTGTATTGGGGCAGGGGAGAGGGTGGAATAACAGTACATGAAAGTATTCAAAGTTCAATGGAAAAGGACCCAAAGCATTAGTGAGAAAAATTCAACTCAGGTAGGTGTCTAGTATGGGGTTCTATAGTTTTCTTCTAAGCTATTTAGTGTTTCTTGGGAATAATTTGAATGAAGTCACAGATGATATGCTTGTCATATTTACAAATGATACAAAGCTTGGAGCAAATACTAAGAAACTAGATGAAAATCAGCATAAAAAACATATTGACAGTCAAGAAAAATAAGTAATTTAGTATCAGGTTGTTGAAAAAGGAGATTATGCTTGGCTTCAAAAAATTAAAACATAACAGGTAAAGAATGACTGGACAATAGTTCATGAAAAAGTCAGAATTTTTTATGAGATGCACTATATTAAAAAGGTGACATGAAATTCCAAAGGTGATCCAAATATTAGTTCTTTTTTTTTTCAAAGAAAATGTAAAGTGTATTGAAAGTTCAAGTTCGTCATGTGGGGTAGACTCTTTTTTTTAATATAAATTTTTTATTTGTTTTCTAGTTTACATCATCCATTTCCATGAGATTTTTGAGTTACAAATTTTCTCCCAAATATTAGTTCTTAAGCAAAGCATTATGCACAGCTTAGAACAGAGAAGATGTGGTATTGTAGGTAGCATTTAAACCCTGCAGTCAGGAAAGGTTGTGTTCAAATGCTATCCCTAACCTTCTGTAGCTATGTGACCATAAGCAAGGTACTTTAACTTCCCAAGCCCTGGTTCTTTAATCTTCAAAATGATAATAATACAATAATTCAGGTTTGTCCTAAAGTCTAAATAAGATATTTTAAGTGATTAAAATACTCATTCTCTTTTGGAAGTAATATGACACAGGAGACTGAGTATTATTCATGGGTTTGGGAAGATGTAGATTCAAATTAGGCCTCTGACACTACTGTCAGTAGAGGAAAAGGGAAGCTACTCAATTTTAAAAGGTTTTCTTAAAATTAATTTTCTTGGTATTTGGTTCTATGATAATTAATGTTATCTTGAATGAAAAAAGCTTTCTAGTTATCTACTTTTTCATCTAATCTCATCCTTACAGCAATTGTGTAAGATAGCTATTCTAAGTATCATTAGTATTTGGACTTTACTGAAGATGAAACTGAAGTTGAGAAAAATTGTCCCAAAACCAATTCTGTTGTCCCTCAGTTTTATATTCTTTACATTACTCCTGTCTTTATTATCTAAGTGCACAGAGAACATCTATTTCACACACTGTTGTATAATTACGTAAAGTGACAAAATCAATGAATTAGGATTTACTGGTCATATCTGCCTGTCTCTGTATCAGCAAGCACCCTAGCATACCCGGGGCAGCTGCTAGCATAGGTTCTTAGATCTGCTTTTGTAAAGGAAAGTGACTCATAATCAGTTAAAATCATTCTTTAATCAAACAAGCATATAATTTACCTAGTTCAGGGGGAAAAGTCAGCACCCTGAACTCTAGAGAATACAAACACAAGTTACAAGTAAGTTGCAAGAAACAGATCAGCAGATGGGCTTCCAACCATCTGACCATCACATCCATTACCTATTAAAGTTACCAGAGAGAGAAGCACCAACATCTGGGTTTTTCAAAGCCGAGGGCTCAATGGCTTCCCAGAGTCTCGTCTGGCCAAATCACACTACTCTTCTCAAAGTGAGCCCCAAAGCAAAGTCTCACATCAGGGCTTACATATAGACTTCTCCTGGGTCAGCCCTCTTGACCCACTGTCGAAGTACAAAGCAACAAGGTGTGGCCATTCACCCCCCCAAAAATAAGCTTCTCGCCATGGGCTCCATGTGAACATTCTCAGAGTCACTTAAGCAAAGGGGCTAGGGGCAGGAAAGAGCTTCAGATTTCCATTACGGTCTCTAGTCACTTGATTACTTAAAACAATATCACATTGCTTCTTTTATCATGTTAGTAAGTACTTCAGGATACTGGAATGTAGTTTATCTGGATCTAGAAATTTAGAATTTTTTAAAGAAGCTAAGTCGTTCCATTACCACCTTTTTTTTTTTTTTTACCAGTTTTGGATGCTATTGTCCTCTTAATTATATCTATTCTCTACTTGTTGGAAAATACAGGATCAGAATAATTTAGATGTTCTTCATGTTTTCCTTCCACTATGTCATCTAACGTAGTATTATTTTCCGCCACCACTATCATCATATTACGCTACTCCTGAAATACAACTGCTAGTCATAGGACTTGTTATTCCTTTTTTCTTCTTGATCCGAACATAACTACAAAAGTCCCTTTTGCTATCCTTTACTTAAATGTTTGCTGAAATTCGACTAATTTGGATCATTAGCCTCCCTTGTATTATTCATACACAGTCACACCATTCATATCCATAGCTTTGAAGCATCCTGTCCACTCTCCAATTCATGAATTTCTATACAGGCCTCTAACTTCCCAACATGCAACACTGCTCCCTGGTAAGCACTGTGCTAACATCTGGGGAAGTGGAGGGAAGAGGGGGAGGGGAATGTAGGTGGCAGGGGGAAACACAAACAACACTTCTGCCTTCAAGGAACTGACAATCTAGTAAGAGTAAAAACAAGCAAATAACTAAGTATATTAAAAGGATATGCAGTGTAGTTGAAAAACAATTTTAGAGGGAACATACCTTTAATCTTCCCCCCCTCCCCCAGGACTCCTCTTGTCCTCCAAAATATCTAGGGTTTTATAAGTTTATTTAAGCTTTAAGAAAAAATATCTCCCTTGCTCTCTGATTTCAGGCCCTAAACCTCTTGATCAGATCAACTTTCCCATAAATAAACATATTCTTCTCAAGTTCCTCAAGACTTGGTCTCTTCCTTGCCAGGAGCTCACTGACTTTTCACCTTAGGAACACCAGCACTATAACTACATCCCAATTAGAGACTCTCAAAACACACATAAGATTGATGAAAATATTTAGCTCATTTTTCTTGCTTATTTTGAGCATCCTAGTCTATGAAAACTACTTGATTAGAGTGAACTAAAATTAATTTCAGGAACTTTGAGAATTTTGTCATAACCAAAGAGATTACTAGAGATATACTAAGAAGAAGAAAACACATTTTGGACCAGACATTGCTACTGCAGAACTACACAGGTGTAGTGGCTTTTGTAGTAACAGCTCTATATCATAATCTAAAATTTTATTTTTGCACACACATGTTTAAGAATATATAATATAGGGGGTGGCTAGGTGGCACAGTGAATAGAGCACCAGCCCTGGAATCAGGAGGACCTGAGTTCAAATCCGGCCTCAGACACTTAACACAAAACTAGCCGTGTGACCTTGGGCAAGTCACTTAATCCCAACTGCCCTCCCCCCCCAAAAAGCCAAAAAAAAGAATATATAATGTATATATATGAATATATATAACATTTGTTACATTTATATGCAATTTATATGGAGCTTATACTTTCTGAAGATGCTTAGTACATCAAGTCTAAGTTCTGACCATTCTCAGGAATATAAGAATTTAGGCTTATTTGAGATTCTGGTGATGTTAAGATAGCTTTTTACTGATAACTCTTGAAGCTAATGAGCTGTCAGAAGCTCAGGATCAAGTATTTGGCAATATGAAATCCTAGGCTCTTAGAGTTAGAAGGACTTCAGAGATTATCCAAGTCAACCTCCCATCCATTTAAAGAATTCTCATGACAGTGCTTCTGACTGAAGATACTCATTTATTGAACCTCATATTATAAAGCTCCCATCACAGTCAATCCACTGAAACCTAAAATAATCTGAATTTTTAAAAATTATTTGTTTATGTATGTATGTATGTATGCATGTATGTATGTAGTGGTCATATTTCCTATGTAATCTTTGGAAAAATCGTATAAGGTAGGTCATCTCCAGTATCTACATCCATAAAATAGAGCTTTAGGCCTGATGAACCCATAAGGATACTTAGGTTATTGCCTTATTTCTGCTGCAACCAAGATACAAATAATTTTAAGCAAAGGTTAGGCTAGGTGATTTCTACAGTCTCTATGAACTTAAAGTTGTGTCATTTAATGATTTATTCATTAATTCATTTCTGATTTTCTTCTTCTTGACTTTTAAGAAACAAACCTTTTGTGTTCTTCCATCACCTAATAATTAGTTGCTCAAAGATCCTTGAATTTACACACAGTTCCTTAATTTTTAGAGGTAAGTCTTTGTAGTTTCAATTCTAGTGATCAGTCTTTGGAATCTCAATTTTTCACACATTTAGTTACTGGTAAAGAAAAATAATACTTTCTACAAAAATACTGAATACCTGTGCTTTCAGAAATTAGAATTCCTTTTCTTCAAAGATTTCTCAAAGCCTACTATAAAGAAAAATAAAGAAATAATTGACACTCAAGCAGTTTAAATCTTCACCATTGTCTTTTCCCTATCAGATAGGAGTAATTTATTTCTCAAAGGAGAGAGCTCGCAGTTCCCATCCAATATTCACTTGAAATGCGCATGTAAAATTGAAAGTTTTTCATTAAATATTAAACATGTAGTTCCTTTACAGTTTTTACAGTGAGGGTTCTTCTTAGACTACTGTATCCTCTATCCACCTATTCAACTGTGCATTAATTTTTATCAAGCACCCACTACCTACATGGTACCATGATAAACACTGTGGAAAGTACAAAAATGAATATGACAGTTCCTGCTATCAAGAAATTTAAACTATTAAAGAGGACATGAAGAAAATCTAAAAAAAAATATTCTTCTAGGAAGAATACATTAAATTCATTAATAATACTGGATTGGGTGTTATAGGAGTTTACAAGAGAGAAATCTCTCCCATACAAGAGTGAACAAGAAAGGATTCAGAGAAAAGTTGCATTTGAACTGGAACTTCAAAGAATGAGTAGGATTTTGATAGAAAAGGGTAGAGAAAGTAGGAGAAGAAAACATTTCTGATGAAAAGAAGAATATGAACAACAAGGGAGAGGCATCAAAGGACGTTAGGACTGATTGATAGTTTACTGTATGTGAAATAAAGTTACTGTATAAAGGATACTGTCTACAGTCAGAGCCCATGGGTTCAAATCCTGTATTTAACACTTACTGCCTGCATGACTTTAGACAAGTCATAACCTCCATGGGACTGAGTTTCCTCACTTGCAAAATGAGTGAGTTGGACTAGATGTCCTCTGAGGTCTCTTCCAGTAATATGTGAATAATTCTAGGATTAAAAATAAATAACTATATTGGATAAATAAAAACTAAAGAAAGTAGGTTAGGAGCATATTATGAAATGCCATAATTGGAGTTAAGACTCTGTACAGTAGACAATGAGGAATTATGGGATATGTTTGATCAATATAACGATATATTTAGAGTTAGGTTTCAGGAAAACTACTCTGGTAGTACTGTGAAGGCAAAAATGGAGAGAAGAATGGCTTGAGGCAAAGTGTTAATTGTAATAATTAAGAAAAGATATAATGAAAGTCTGAGCTAGAGTGATGGTAATAGTAAAGGAGGAGATATCTGTGAGACATAGAACTTTATAGAAATAGAAAAAAAAGCTTAAAGAAAAAGATTTCAAACATTTATACTTTTGGAGGAAAAGGCCCAATAGGCAACCAAGAATGATATTCCAAGGAAGACCACGGAGAGTCTGAACTGGAAAAATGGAGAGACTAAGTCAAATGCAATTCAGGGAAAGAGCAGCAATGATGGTAGATTAAAAAAAAAGTACAGACCTGCTTGACTAACCTACAGAAACAGGAGAAAAAGTATACAGTAATTAGAATACAGTAAAGACAATTAACTTTGATATTCTTAAGAATTGTAATAAAAAATCATGACTAACCACTATTCGACAGTATTGCTAATGAGAACATGCTAAGCAATGCAGGACAGAAAGATATTATGCTTAGGGTACAGAATGAGACATAAGGTGTTTTGTTTTGGGTTTTTGTTGTTGCTTTGTTCTGTTTTTATTAGTTCTAAGTATTTTCCTTTCCCCAGAAGCTCCCACAACCATTGAAGAAGTAAAAAATATGATACCCTTAATACATATGAAGTCATACAAAGCCTTTCTACATTAGCCATGTTACAAAAAGAAAAAGCAAGAAATACAAAATGAACAAAATATGCTTTAGTCTACACCTAAAGTTAGCTAGTTCTCCTTCTGGAAGCTTTTATTCATGAGTCTTTTGGATTTGTTAAGGTTCATTGAATTGATCACAGTAGCTAAGTCTTTCATATTTAATTTTCAGTATAATATGATGCTATTATTGTGTATAAATGCTCTATTTCAGCTCACTTCACCTTGCTTTTACTTCATACAAGTTTTATAAGGGTTGTTTTAAGAAAAAAGCATTCCCTTCACCATTTATTTTAAAAAATTCAATTCTATCTATTTATTTGCTGTAATATTCTTTTTTAATTTTTGATTTGCAGATCCTCAACCTCTCTCCCAAACTTCCATTACCCCCTGAGCAGGCAAACAACAGGATATCAATTATACATGTAAAATCATACACAATAGATTTTAATGCTAGCCATATCACCAAAAAAATAGAAAGATATAAAGAAAGTGGGAAAAGTATACTTCAATTTGGACTCAGAGTATATCACTTCTCTCTCTCTGGAGGTAATAGCATCTTTTCTATCATAAGGCATTTAGAATTGTCTTGAATCAATTTTTTTTTGGATCAGAATACCAAAGTTTGTCACATAGTGATGATTATTTTCATAGGATCATCATTACAATATTTCTGTTGCTATGTACAATGATTACCTAATTCTTTTCCTCAGTTCATATAGTTCTTACAATGTTTTTATTTTCCCTGAAGAAAACTGCATTTTCATAGTCATGACATACTTCATCATAATCATAGGACACAACTTTTCCCAAATGATGAGTATCATCTCAATATCTAATTGTTTGCTGTCACAAAAAGAGCTGCTACAAATATTTTTGCACATATACGTCCTTTTCCTTTTTCTTTGGGATTCTTTAACATGTTATTTTCCTCAATTACATGCAAAAACATATTTTTAGCAATTCTTGTTAAGTTTTGAGTTCCAAATTATATTTCTCCTTCCATCCTTACCTCCATTCCTGATATGGTAGCAATCTGATATAAGTTATACACATGTAATAATATAAAACATTTTCGTATTAGTCATTTAGTGAAAAACAAAACAAGGAAGGAAGGAAGGCAGGAAGGCAGGAAGGCAGGAAGGCAGGAAGGGAGGGAGGGAGGGAGGGAGGAAGGAAGGAAGGAAGGAAGGAAGGAAGGAAGGAAGGAAGGAAGGAAGGAAGGAAGGAAGGAAGGAAGGAAGTCAACTCCAGGTGGTTCTTGGAGCTGGAGCTGACTGGGTCCCCTGCCTATGCTAAGGCAGGTGGGGGATCCTGGTGATGGTGTTTGCCAAAGAAAAATAGCAAGTCGTTTAAAAACACAGAAAGAACTCCTGAAAAGGGATGGCTAGGTGGCACAGTGAGTAGAGCATCAACCCTTGAGTCAGGAGGACCCGAGACTAAGACACTTAACACAAAAGTAGCCATCTGACCTTGGTCAAGTCACTTAACTCCAATTGCCCTATCTTCCTCTCTCCAAAAAGCAGAAGGAGGAGGAGGAGGAAGAGGAGGAGGAGGAGGAGGAAGAGGAGGAGCATCCAAGGTACATTATAGTCAAATCTGAGAATTATCAGGTCAATTTAAAAAAACTGTAAATGGTCAGAAAGAAACATTTCAAATATCAGGGAGCCACAATCAGGTTCATACAGGACTTCACAGCTGCAGCGTTAAGGGAATCTATTATGCTTCAGCTGAAGTAAAAAATAAGCAGGGGTACCAATCCTGATAACAGACAAAGCAAAAATATACCTAATTAAAAGAGATAAAAGTGGAAAAACTACATCACCTTAAAATGAAAATTACAACAAAGCAATCAAATTATAAGAGCAAGGAATAGTCTACTTGTCAGATTAATGGCAAAAGGAAGAATTTATGACCAAATAAGAGATAGCATTACAAAATGTAGACTACATAATTTTGATCATGTTAAATTGAAAAACTTTTGTGCAAACAAAAGAAATGCAACTACAAATGAAAGGAAAGCAAACAGTGGGAAATAATCTTTTCAACAAGTGTTAAAACAAGGCCTCACTTTTCAAATATAGAGAAATGAGTCAAATTTATAAGTATACAAATCTAGTAATACTACTACTAGGTCTGTATCCCAATACTACTACTGATCTGTATGTATTAAGGACTTACCTGTACAAAAATATTTCAGGCAACTTGTTCTGATTCTTCTTTCATGTGATTAATATAGAAATATGTTTAATATGATTGTACATGTATATCCTATATCATATTAGATACCATCTTGGGGAAAGAGGAAGAGAGGGTAGAGGGAAATTTTAGAACTCAAAATCTTATAAAAAGTGAATTTTGAAAACTAAAAATGAATAAATGCTTTTTTATAATTGACTTCATTTCTTTTGTTTGTGAAAAATATTATTCCATTATATTCATATACCTCAACTTGTACAGATGTTCCCCAACTGATGGGCACCCCCTCAATTTCCAATTCTTTGCCACCACAAAAAATGCTGCTATAAATATTTTTGTACATATAGGTCCTTAATGGGTTCTCAATAGATACAATTTCTCTTTGGGATACAGACCCAGTAGTAGTATTGCTAGACCAAAGGATATGCATTTATCATGTTAGCCAATCAAGTATGTGTGAAGTGGTACTGCAGGGTTGTTTTAATTTGCATTTCTCTAATCAAAAATATTTAGAGTATTTTTTCCCTATGACAATAGATAGTTTTAATTTATTCATCTGAAAACTGCCTGTTCATATCCTTTGACCATTTGTCAAAATTTCTCAGTCACATTGTAGAAGCTGCTACCTAGGACTGAAAACTGAATTAAGCCCCAAATACCTCTCAAGATCAATGCACTCAAGAGTCAGACAGTGGGTATTACAATAAATACCATATTGTTATACTACCATTATCCTTCCCTTCTTCCCATTCTGTTTCCAGCATGGGATTCCTTCCCAAACTGCAGATCCATTCCTAGAGAATGAAGATCTTTTCTACCCTCAGAGGTCCAACTCAGTTTTTTTTTAAATGAATAAGCCAAGAAGATCTATTCCCTAGAGTCACTATACAATGTATAACTAACTGTACCCACTTTTAACTACCAACTTGAAACATCTCCCTTATTCCAATATTTAACATATATCTCAGGACCACCATCCTCCTTAAGAAAGTCCAACACTTGAATTTAGACTTAGATTATATAAATAATTCCTGAAATATTCAACATACATTAATAGCACTTTCCTTTTCCAGGCTTTTTTCATTCCCAATGTACATGTAACAACCTAATCTATGAGTATAGTGTCTGGCATGACAGAAGTATAAGTGTACAATATGATACAACTCATGGGAAAATTTACATTTGATTGGTAAAACGATTATTTGCACTAATACCACTAGGTAGCAGCTTCTACAATGCGACTCTCTTTGGGAGAAAAAGCTTTATGTGAGACCAAATTTTGATTTAAAACAAAAACTTTCCTAAATAGAGATAGGATTATTTTGTTTTAAATAGCAAACACATGGACTCTGGAAAATTTTTAGCTCCAGGTAAATATGTGAATCTAACAAAAGAAAAGCATTCTTTAAACAGAAAAAAATTATGATCCTCAAAATATAGGTATGTATGCATTCATGCAAATTAGATGCAAATAGATTGCAAACTATTTCCTAGGCTCTGAGTCTTATATGATACTAAGATGATATGGTATATGTGCTTGAAGCACAAACCTGACACAAAGAAAAAGAGAGAAAGAAAAGAGACAGATCAATGTTGAGTGCCAACAAGAGGTAGCTGAGTCAATGGTCTGGACAGGAACAGGAAAAGAGGGAGCAGAGAAAGAGAAAAACAAAGACAGAGAAATAGAGAGAAAAAGACAGAGAGAAAGGCATTGAAAGAGTAAATGGGAGTTGTGCTCTACTCTAGTCAATGACTAGACAGAATGGAAGCTGTATTATATATAAAGATGTAATCAACTAACATTCCAAAAAAAGTTTTAAAATATGATTATTTTGACTGTTAGAAAAATAAACTGAGACAGGAATGCAGACCCAGATCACAAGTAGTAGGAGGTAAAGACCAGTCTTATGACTAATTTCCATATAACTTTCCCAGTTGTTCTAGTCTTGTTATGTCATATGCAAAATCAGAAGGAATAACAAGATAAGCAAACATACAAACTTTCATTTCCTTATACTGAGAGATCTGTGGAATGCTGTTACACAGGTTCCCTTTTGAAGTCAAAACAAAATCTTACCATCTATGTTCCAAGTTTTACACCAAATAAGGGTGTCAATGACTTCACTGCAAAAGCAAAGGTTTGAATCCCCAATAAAAACATACATATGTATATATACACATTAATTTACATATGTGCATATGTGTAAGTCATTGACTTCCTAAGTGTTCTTTATTTCGTGGATGACCTTTCTTTAAGGAAGCATCTAGAATGGAATTGTGAGATTCATATCCTGCTAGGTACTGAAAGCTATCTTCTCATCCTAGTTACATGGGCCAACATTGATATTTCACATTCCCAAGCTTATTGGGTTTTTTTGTTTGTTTTTTTGTTTGTTTTTGTTTGTTTGTTTTTTCACAGTCTTAAATTTTAATTTATTTTCTTGGTTACGTCATTCATTTCCACAAGGTTTTGAGTTACAAATTTTCTCCCCTTTTT
>JAQQSW010009816.1:0-13139 GCA_028646575.1 Pseudocheirus occidentalis
GATACATCATATGTGTGATGATCAGTTTTGAAAAACTGGATGCTTCTCAGCATCACACAGTTAAAAGACAACTATACAAGTCTCAGGATGGAAGGAGATGTCTACATTCAGAGAAAGATCCAGAAAGATCAGTTTAAATGGAGACTGAAGCAATACATGCTATCATTCTTTTCGAAAAAATAAAAATAAAAAGAAGGCTCCAGCTGCGGCTTGTCCTGGCAGCCCCAGGTCCAAGCTGTGGTTTCAGGCTCTGCTGGTTTTGGCTCCCAGCACCCTGCAATGAGCCCTTCCTGTCCTTCCTGAGGAGATGCCTTCAGCAGGAGATATGTTTTTTCTGTAATTTTTTGAGTTCTGGAGCCTTTAAATTTGTTTAGAGTCATATTTTATGGGTATTTGAGGTGGTTATGTGGGAGCTGCAGAGTTTTCCTGCTTCTACACTGCCATCTTGGCTCTGAGAATTGAAGTTCTCCAATGAAAAACAAGAGTGACCTTTTTTTGATAAAGCCATGTTGAGTCTCTCTGATCACTGCTTTCCTCTCTTTCCTCTGCATAGTCTCCCTTCTTCCTCTTCCCTACCACTACCTTCTCTCTCTCTCTCTCTCTCTCTCTCTTTTTCTCTCTCTCTCTCCCTTTCTCCCTCCCTCCCTCTCTCTCTTTCATACACACACATGTGTACGCATATATACATAATTTTCCCTAATTTCATGTTAAAACAATTTTTGGCATTTTTTAAAGTTTTGTGTTACAAATTCTATCCCTCTCTCCCCTCCCACCCCCTGAGACAGTAAGCAATCAGATATAGGTTATACATGTGCAATAAATGTTTCCATATTTGTCATTTTGTACAAGATGGTAAATAAAAGAGAGTGAAAATAGCATGTTTCAATCTGTGTTCAAATAATGTCAGTTCTTTTTCTCAGTGTGGGTAGTATGCCTTTTGGGAATGTCTTGAATCATTGTGTTGCTGCGAATACATAAGTCATTCAAAATTCTTCATTGTATAATATTACTGTTACTGTGTACATTTTCCTGGTTCTGTTCACTTCATTTTGCATCAGTTCACATAAATCTTCCCAGGATTTTCTGAAATCATCTTTCTTATAATTTCTTATTCAATAGTCATATTCCATCACAATCATCTATCACAGCTGGTTTATCCATTCCCCAGTTGATGGACATCTCTTTATTTCAAATTCTTAGCCACCACAAAATGTTTTTATACAAATAGGTCTTTTTCCTTTTTGTTTTCATATTTTTGGTATGTGGACCTAGTAGTGGTACTGTTGAATCAAAGAGTATGCACAGTTTTATAGCCTTTTGTCATACTTCCAAATTGCCCTCCTGAATGGTTGGATCAGTTTACCTCTTTAACAACAGTGCATTAGTGTCCAAGTTTTCCCATCTCCTTTCCAACATTCATCATTTTCCTTTTTTGGGGGTCATATTAGGCAATCTGATACCTGTGAGGTGATAATTCAAAGTTGTTTTCATTCTCATGTCTCCAATCCAATTTTAGAGCACTTTTTTCATATGATTATAGATAGCTTTGACTTGTCTGAAAACTGCCTCTTCATATCCTTTGACTATTTGTCAATTGGGGAGTGGTTTGTATTTGTATGACATTGACTCAGTTCTCTATATATCTGAGAAATGAGGCTTTTATCAGAGATTTTTGTTGCAAATAACTTAACTTGTTGCAAAAAAATGATGATCTCCAAGATCCAATTCTAAAACCTATACTTCTAAGGAAGGACACCTTGAAGGACATGAGATTTTTTTTCCTATGATGAAACCTCTGAGTTGGAGCCCCAAGGGCAATAGATTGGTAATGGTAGTTGTTATTGAAAGGAGAGGAACAACTTAATTGTTGTCATCATTTTGTCAAGGGTCATGCCTGACAACTAGTTTGGGTATCATTGAAGATGCTGATGTACAGAGCACTGAAAGCTTCCTGATATCCATCTAAGTTGCTGATCCTGTTTATGCTGAGGCCTTACACAGGGCATGTGATATGACTTTAAACCTAGGTATGTTCCTTTTGTCCAACCCTTCCCCCTTCACACCCTCAGTAATAGATACTCACATGAATTTATTAATTAATAGATGGCCTAACTCTGTACCAAAGGGAGAGGCTGGAAACAGGCAGGAGCAGAGATTCCAGGTTGATTGGCTCTCCAAGGGTACCAGAGTGTGTCCCCAGCCAAGAAATGGAGATTAAAAATAGCATCTGTTCTCTTCATGACTTCACATTAAATCTGCTCAATTTACAAGTCAAAATAGCATTGCCCCCCTCTCCCTCCCACAGTTTCTGAGCTACAGACTCCGTGCTCAACCTAAAAGAGGAAGTCCTCACCTGAAAAGAAAGGTCACAGGCAGTCAGGGGCATTGAAAGATAAGGGGACTAATTTAAAAAGTCATTGAATACCAGAGGAAAAAATGTTATGATCTTGGTATCAAAAGTTCTGGTTTTGAGCTCCAGCTCTTAGTCACTTTCTGACTACTATAGACAAGGGACAGATGTACTATAGAAAGTCACTTTACTTGGCTTAGCCTTAATTGGCCTCACCTGTATAATGGGCATAATAATATGTATACTACCATCTTTTACAGTGCTGTTATGAAGGTACATCATGCAGTAAGGTATATAGTCATAAAATGTTCTGTATAAGAAAGAAGCTATTAGTATTCTTCAAGGTTTTCACCATTTATGACTTTCTTCTGTATAAAATGAAGTGTGCTTGTGAATTCTAGCTGAGGAATCAGCAGTATATTCCCAGTGCATTACTAATCTCATTGCTCAGCCTAGATTTCACCAGGGAACACTCAAGGTCTCCTGAGATTGTGGCTTTGACTTCAACACTTATCTAATGGCAGCGGGTGGGTGGGGTAGGGAGCTGTAGAGACAAGTTTATGGTATAAGTGAAGATATTTCAATCTAATTAATGTAACTGCAGTCTTAGATAAATAACACTCAGGGTTCTGTACTTCCAGGAAGCTTACTGTATTCCATCTTGACTTAATTTCTCAGTGATCTGAGCCCCATGCTGGTGAGCAAGAGAAGGGGCTAGTGGAAGATGGGAATGGCAATATGATCATCTCTGGATGTACATGGCAGCCTGGTGAGAGGACTCCTAGAGGTGTTTAGCGTGGTTACAAATAGACTCCCATGTAGATATTGGAAATAGATTGTTCTAATTGTGTCCTTGAAATGTGATGCTCCATCTCCTGTCAAGCCATTTGTAATGGCTGTCCCTCATGCCTGAAATATTCTGTCTCCTTGCCTTTGCTCATTATCACATAGAATTGGACCTGGGCTCTTTAAACCATGCCATAGGGTCTAACCTCTCACAAGATGGAATGACTTTGAATATTGGTCTGATGACAAATGGGGGTTTCCATCTACATGAAAACAACCTTGTCACTAGTCACTTAGAAATCTGGGCACTAAGTTAAGAAGAATTTTATTGGCGAAAGCAACTTTGCATTTGGGGTTGATGGTTTTTATTGGGGAAGGGGAGGAGAAAGGGGATCTAAGGGTATGAGAGGAAGATTCAGTTTCAGAAAGTGTTCTGAATGAATAGAAGGGACAGCTGTATTAAGGAAATTATAGATCTTTTGAATCCTTGTTCAAGTTTTTCTCTTTTTCTCCTCTTCCTCTCCCTCCCTACTCTGTTTATAAAAATATGTATCCACGTACTTCACCAGTGAGATAAGGTATATGTTTATATAAATACAAAACCAACTTGGCAAAGGAATGATTCATGTGTTGGGAGTACTTATGCACAGATTCATGGATTTTTCCTGTGTATATTTTGCCTTCTAGAAGGTAAAAACCATGATTTTCATTCAGCTGACAGCCAATTGATTATCTCATACAGTTCCTTGGTGTTTGCTACATATACTAGTGTGAAATGTTGTTCCTGCTTTAATTCCCTCTCAGCTTAGTTTAATCAGAAAGGAGGCCAAAAATGCATTCTATTTTCTTGTCTTCAGTTTAATTCAAGAATATTTATTGCTCTTTGATGAGCATTGTATATCTCCTAGGAGATAAATGACATAAAGTAGAACTGGTACTTGCACTTTTGGAGCTCACAGCCTTATATAAAATGAAATACACATCTACATAGATCAGTCTTATGACTCTTGGCCCAGTGCTTTTTCACTAAAGGGGATATCCTTTGTGATAGACTGGAAAGAAGTATGATCCTCATTTTCTTTAACTACAATATGTGCACTTCAGATTCTTTTCTAGCTCTAAATCTTGTGATTCTATGTGTTCTCATTTGGTTAATCATCTCATAAGTTATGTAATATAGAGCAGAGTGTGATAAATGCATAAGTGATGTATAAAGTGCTATGTGAAATTTGAAAAAAAATAGTGTTTCTGACTTGGGGGTAATGGAGGAGAGCTGCATGAAAAAAATGATATTTGAGCTGGACTGGAAAGGATAGAGAGGATTTCAATTATTAGAGTCATCAAGACAACAGAGAAGAAGCATTCAGAGACATAGATCTCCATGAACAAAGGCTCAGGGGTAAGAAATTATGGAACCATCTTTGAGATCAGTCAAATTTGACCTTGACATAGCCTGATTATGGCAGGGTCTCAGAAAAAATATAAGGCTGAAAAGGTAAAATGGTGAGTGGTAACACATTCTGGAGATCCTGGAATGTTGTGATGAAAAGTTTGCTAATATTTAGAGACTTAGGGCATAGACTTTTTTCTTGTTTATAGGATTTGAATGAAAGGATAATTTATAGAATCACAGAATATTAGACCTGGCTGAGAGTTTATAGCGTAAAGCTGTCAAAACATAGAAGAGACCTTAGAACATAGAATATTAGATACAAATTCTATTAAAGTAAGAACAGAATTTGCATTATCCAATGTTAGAAGGTAGATTGTTACACCTGGAAGAAAGCTTAGACCATAGAATTTAGGGCCAGGAAGGAGTTTAGAATACAGTACATTGGAGATGAAAGGGAGCTTAGAACATAAAATGTTAGAACATATATTGTGAGAACTGGAAAAGAACTTATAACAAATTCTTAGAAGGTAGAATGTTTGAGCAGAAAGACAGTGTAAAACAGATTATTAATCATAATGGTAATAGCAAGTACTTATATGCTCTAGTAAGGTTTGCAAAACATTTAATATATTATTATAGTATTTGAACCTTACAATCTGGGCTGTAGACATAATTATCATGCACATGTTATAAGTGAGGAAACTGAGGCAGACATCAGTTAAATGACTTAGGGTCACAGAGCTAGTAAGGATATGAGGTCAGCTTTTGAACTGTTATTCCTGACTCTAAATGCAATACTGTGTGTCTTTTGCAACACTCAGTTCCCTGGAAGACATTTCTCAGAGGTCATCTAGTACAACCCCCAACCTCAGAACATTTAAAGGCTACAACTTGATCAGGATTACATGGTTAATAAGAAGCTGAGGATCTGAGTACATGTCGTCTGATTCTAAGCCAAACATTCTTTAAACTAGCCTACAGTTATCCTGTGATAATGTCAGGGGAACAAAAGTAGTCCTTAGTTTGGTTCTCTCCCTAATGTGGAATGTGGGACATGATAATCCCTAAGGCCCCTTCTGGCTCTCAAACCTTTTATTCTACTGGCTTTGATTTGGTAAAGAGTATTTGAAGAGCAATTGATGATTGTTGCACATTCTCTCGAATAAGACCAAAGTGATACCAGTATGTCAGCGTCAAGATGCAGTGGCTAATCAGACCAGTAGGACCTCAGAAGGCTCTTCCTCAGTCACAATTAGTCTGTAGGAACATTTGGAGTGGAGATGCCTCTGAATCTGGATGTCTCTTGTTTCTTTTGAGCTCCTGTATGCCTGCTTTGCTCATAGAACACAGTGCCTTCACAATTAATGAATGAATAATAGTGTCACAATAAAAATAACAATAATTATTGATATTTTCCATTTATAAAGCTAATTACAGCAGGGACTGTTTTTTTTTCCTTTTGTATCCTTAGCACTTAGGACAGTACCTTGAACATGGCAGAGCTTAATAAATGCTAGCTGACTGAGGTTGTCTATATTATCTCATTTAATCCTTTCAAAAACCATGTAGAGGTATGGCCTCTGGGCATTAATAAACCCATTCAACAAATGAGAAACTAAGGCAGAAAGCAGTTAGGTGACTGACCTAGAGACTTACGTAAGTATCAGAGATGAGATGGGATTCAAGCCAAAGTCTCTCTTTGCTTCAGATTGTGATATTTTCTATGATATTACTAGGTAAGGATATGATCTAGCAAGAGTCTACTTTTGGGGAGGCTAGGTGACACAGTGAATAGAGCACTGGCCCTGGAGTCAGGAGGTCTTGAATTCAAGTCTGGCCTCAGACACTAAACACTTACTAGCCCTGTGACTTTGGACAAGTCATTTAACCCCAATTGCCATGTCTCCCCCCCAAAAAAAAAGAAAAAAAAGGAAAAAAGATGTATACCTACAATATCCAGAAAGCTGCAGCAGAAAAAAAAGTGCTATTCAAGAGTCAATATTTTTCCTTCTTTCTCTGTCTAATATTATCTATAATCTTGGACAATTATTTAATCTCTTTGTGGCTCAATAAATAAAGTGCTCAACATGAAATCAGGACGACTCAAATCCTGAGATCAATCTGGCCTCTGACTCTTACTTGCTGGGGGACTCTTGGCAAGTCACTTAACCCAGTTTACTTGAGTTTTCTCATCTATCAGATAAGATGGAGAAGGAAATGGCAAACCATTCTAGTATCTCTGCCAAGAAAACCACAAATGGGTTCATGAAGAATTGGACGAGACTGAAAAAACAATTTTTCAATGACAACAAATTATAAGTAGGTTGGAGATAAAATGGGGTAGTTCGGTGGCTCAGTGAATGGAACTCTAGGCTTGGAGTCAGGAAGGTTCATCTTCCAGAGTTCAAATATGGCCTCAGACATGTATTAGCTGTGTGATCTTAGGCAAGTCACTTAACCCTGTTTACTTTAGTTTCTTCATATGACAAATGTGCTGGAGAAGGAAGCAGAAACTCCTCCACTGTCTTTGCCAAGAAAACCCCAAATGGGGTCATAAAGTGTTGGACATGACTAAAACAACTAAGTAACAAAACAAAGATAAAATACTTCTTTTAGTTAACTCTTAGCTTTTTAGTGAGAATCAGTTCCATTTACTAAAAGTGCCAGGAACTATGCTGGTGTGGGGAAATATGAAGAAAAAAGCAAAACATTCCTTATCCTCAAATAGCTAACAGTGCACAATAGCAGAAAAATACCCTGGACAGAGATAAATATAGTGCTGACAATGGAGTGAGTCAGGAAAGCTCTGCTGTTATAAGAGCTGGTATTCATATAACACCTGCCAATTAGAAAGTACACTACATTCTTAATCTCCTTTGACCCTCATAATAAGCCTAAGAGGTAGGTGCATCTATTACACCCATTTTACAGATGAATAAACCAAGGCTTAAGGCATTTGTTACTAATCAAGAGTCATGCAATTAGTCCATATCTGAGGCAAGTCTTGAACTGAGGTCTTCCAGACTTGAAGTTAATGTATCAGATTACATAATTCCTCAACTTTCAAACAATTGTGAATTCTAAGAAGCAGAGATGAGGTAAGAGAACTTTCCAGATATGGGAAACAATCTGTGAAAAAGGCTGGTAAGTCAATAAGCATTCATTAAGGACCTATTGTGTACCAGGAACTATACTAAAAAATAAGGATGCAAAGAAAGACAAAAAATAGTTCTTACCCTCCGGGAGCTCATAGATTAATGGAACAGACAAGAAGTAAATAACTAAATAAAAAATAAAAAAAGATCTATACAGGATTAATAGGGCATAAACAACAGAAGAGAGGTACCAGAATTCAAGGGGATCTGAAAAGGTTTCCCATAGAAGGTGAGGTTTTAGCTGAGACTTGAAGAAAGCTAAGGAAGTCAGCAGGTAGAGATGAGAAGGGAGAACATTCCAGAAATGGGGATTGGCCAGTGGAAATACCTGGAGTCGGGAGATATCATATCTTGTTCTTGGAATAGTTGAGTCACTTGATTGAAGAGTTCATAGGAAGGAGTAGGAGGTATGATATAAGTAGATGGGAAAGGCACAGAGGTAGAGATAAAATGTTAAGGGTGAGGAATATCAAGCAAGTGAGACTCATTAGAATAAAGAATGATTGAAGGGAACTATATGAAATTAATCTAGAAAAGTATGTTTGAGTTAGATTGTGAAGGGTTTGAACATGAGACAAAACCTTCTATCTTTTATCTTTGATGAGATCAGAAATCACTGGACCTTTTTGATCAAGAGGTTGACTTAGTCAGATCTGTGCTCTGGGAATATCAATTTGGCATCTATGTGGACAGACTGGGGAGGGTAGAGCTTGGAGGCAGAAAGCTCAGTTAGGGGACTATTACGACACTCCAGGAGAAAGACGCTAGTGGCCTGATCCATAGTGACGTCTATGTGAATAGAAAGAAATGGAGGCATTCCAAAGATACTGTAGAAGTAGAAATAACTATTCTTGAGAACTGATTGGATGTCGGGGGGACTTGGATGGTAAGGTACAGAATGAAGGATGACTTTGAGGGTTCAAACTTGGATGACTGGAGGGATTTCTCAAAAGAAATAGAAAAGTTAGGAAAGGTGATTTAAGGTTGTAAGGGACATAATAATGGATTCTAATTTGAACATTGTCAATTTAAGATTGGAACTCAGGAGAGAAATCTGATCATGTCAACCTCCCAATCAAAAATGTTCAGTGCTTCCTTATGTGATCAAAGATAAAAGACAGAAGGTTTTGTCTGATGTTCAAATCCTTCACAATTTCACTCCAACATACCTTTCCAGAATGATTTCATGTAACTCTTTTCAATGATTCTTCATCCTAACCAGTCTGGCTTGCTTGATATTCCTCACCCTTAACATTTCTTCTCCACCTCTGTGCCTTTCCTGTCTTCTTTAATCTGTAGTCTACAGTCTGCCTCAGTCATCTGCAGAGAGATGATAGAGATAATATTGTACATGAGTAAGTGCTTTCGAAGTAAAATAATCTCTATAAGCATGATGTTATTGTGTTAAGTGGCTGTGATTTTGCCAATGGGGATACTTCCTCCAGCAGCACATATACATTCTATATTGTCCCTATGACTTAATTGCTGTGTGTTTGGGAAGTTTCCTGAATTTCAGAGAAATTATGATTTTCCTAAGATCACATATCTAGTTAGTGCCAGAGGTGGGATTTGAACTCTGTTTTCCTGATTCCAAATTCAAAATTTTATTTTGTTGCACTGCCTCCAGGACATAAAGCATTTTTAAAATTAGTAATCGTGCTAATTATGATTGTGATGGTGACATCAAAAGGCTAAGAATAAAAAGAGAGGAGAAGAACTACTCATCCTTACCATGTGGATGATTTCATATGCCTAAACTTACACAGCCACTATTCTGAAAAAGGAAAGCCCTTGAAATATTTATAGACATTAATGAATGCAAAGGCTTCAACTAGTTGCGTTGCATTTCATAGATTTAGAACTGAGTGGAGCTTCTTATTCCAGAATCTCTTTCACAGTTTTCCCAAACAGGTGCCCTGATGATGCAAAACTGGGAAGGATTACAAGATCATAGAATCCTAGATCCGGAAAAGGGCCCTAAATGTTGTGTGGTTTTTAACACACTTCCATAAGATTTGGAGTTTTAAATTTTCTCCCCTTTCCCCATTTCCTCCTTCCCAAGATGGGGTACAATCTGATATAAGCTCTACTTATACATTCATATTAAACATATTTTCACAGTCATTATGTAAAGAAGAATTAGAACTAAGGGGAGGAACCGCAAGAAAGAAGAAACAAAACAAAACAAAATAAAAGAAGAACAAATAGTAACCTTCCATCTGCATTCAGACTCCAAAATTCTTTTTCTGGACATAGATAGCATTTTCCACTGTGAGTCTTTTGGAGCTGTCTTAGATCTTTGCATTGCTGAGAAGAGCTTAGTCTATCAAAGTCAGTTCGTCACACGATGTGACTGTTACTATGTACAGTGTTTTTCTGTTTCTGCTAATTTCACTCAGCATCAGTTGTCTTTCCAGGTTTCTCTGAAATCCACCTGCTCATCATTTCTTATAGAACAGTAGTATTCCATTACATTCATATACCACAACTTGTTCAGCCATTCCCCAATTTATGGATATTCCCTCAATTACCAATTTTTTTTGCCACCACAAAAAGAACTGCTATACATATTTTTTGTTCATGTGGGTCCTTTTCTTGTTTTTATGATCTCTATGGGATACAGATCTACTAGTGGTATTGCTGAGTCAAATGGTATGCATAGTTTGATAGCCCTCTGGGCATAGTTCCAAATTGCTCTCCAGAATGGTTGGATCTGTTCATTCTGTAGTTTCTCTTAAAGGTCTCATTTAGCGTATTAGCACCTCTAGGAACAATGAACGTTTTAACTATGAAGTAAATTCTTGCTATTTTTGAACAGCTCTAATTTTGGGGAAGTTTTTTTTTCTTTTATCAAACTAAATCAGACTCTGTGAATTATACCTGTTACTCCCAGTTTTGCCCTCTGAGGCCCGGCACAATGAGTCTTATTCTTTTTTTTTTTTTTTCCAATGTGGCAGCTTTGCAAATAGTGGATGGCAGCATCATGTCCCTCTAAATTTTCTTTTCTCCAGGTCAAACATTCCCAGTTACTTCAAATTTTTCCTTTTGTACATTCTTCAGTATTATTATTCTGGCTGCCCTTTTCTGAGTGTACTCCAAAGAGGTTTTGGATTAGCTGGAATAAAGCACAAAAGTCTCCGTGGTCTGTTTAGGTCCAGAAGAGGAAACTGAGGTCCGGGAGGTGATGTGCTAAAAGGTCAGTTGGCAAGTGAGTCTCAGAGCTAAGATTTGAATGCAGATCATTTGACTCAATATTCAGTACTCTTTCTACTATAGGACAGTATCTATGATAGGATTTCCAAGGGTGTCTTTTTAAAACATGGTACCTAGGACTGATCACTGTATTTCAAGTATGGTAGGGTATAATGGGATCACCAATCCTAAATGATTCCTTTAACCAGTTACAAGGCTACTTGTAAGATATGGATTTACAAACTTACAGTTTCAGCCAACAAAAGTAGTCCAATTTTAGGCACATCAGTGATCTAATCCCTTCATATCTACTTTCTCCTCCCTCATTCCTCTAGATAAGCTTTAATCCTTTTATGCCCATAGCCCTTCCAATGTCTTAATCCATTTCCTACCCACATTCTTTCAGCCTGGATATCGGAACAGTTGATTTTTGACAACAATCAGTTCTTCTAGATTTCTGGGCAGTATTTCTCTTCACCATCAGGATTTCTGTTATCAAAGCCTGGATCTATCATGAACACACCTGAGCCTTCAAATACTGCCTGCCTTTTTGTTTTGTTTTGTTTTGTTTTGTTTTGTTTTTGTCTTTTTTGGAAGAGGGAAGGCAGGGCAGTTGGGGTTAAGTGACTTACCCAGGGTCACACAACTAGTAAGTGTTAAGTGTCTGAGTTCAAATTTGAACTCAGGTCCTCCTGCCTCCAGAGCCGGTGCTCTATTCTCTGCACCACCTAGCTGCCCCTGCCTACCTTTATCTAAAAGAGCCTAATTGTGGAGTTGCCCTCTGAAAATAATGGCTAATGGTAAACCAGAGCCCAGATGGTTGAATGTAACATTTCCCTAATTTGTGAGAATAATTCTCTAGCTCATAATGAATACATACATTAAATAAATATGCTAGAAATTCTTTCATTTAATTGGGCTTATAACATTATCCTGTATATTTCAGACCTTCATTCTCCATCACCCACTATGTTAGCTATCCCTTCCATCATCTTTTTTTTTTCCACATGGAAATTTGACAGGCATGTCTGTTACGCCTTCATGTGTTAACATAAAACTAATAAACAACATATAAGGCCAAGAACAAATCCATCAGATTCCTTCTTCCAAGAAAGGTCTAGATTCAGTAAATACCTACTTTTTCAGTTATATCTCATCATTTGACCAGTATTGAATACCTCTACCTATATCTAGCCCATTTGTCACTATCTTGTATATAAGGATGACATAAGAGACTTAATCAGATATTTTTCTGAAATGGAAATATATGACATCCATATCATTCTCCAAATCTACCCATCTCATGACACTGTCAACAGCCGCCCTCCCCCCCCCCCCCCAAAACAACGACAACAATGATATGTTCTTGATGAACCTATCTTGGCTTTTAGTGACCTCTACTTCCCTTTGTAAGAGCTTGGAGGCAACCCTTTAATAATGTTTGCCAGATTCCTTTTTTCTAGAAATAGAAGTAAAATTCACTGGCCTAGAGTTCCCTTACTGCATACTGTTTTATACTGCCTATTCTTTCCTTTATTGAAAATAAGGACATTTCTTTCTCTCCTTCTATATCAACCCTTTCTTTATCCATGCTTTTTTCAAGTATTATCCTTAGTAGTGGAGAAATTACTTCTGCTATCTTTTCTTCTTAATCCTTAGAACATAGGGTTAGGGTTTTGGGTAGGTTGTTTAAGTCTGACTTTTACTAATGGAAAACTGATTCTCTCTGACTATTTCCTCACTCTCTGGGTTTCTGCTAACCACAGATACATGTTTTATTCTTCTCAATCTAAAGACCATTTTCCTCAAAAGAAAAAAATACCAGTAAAATAAGAATTAAAAGTAGTTGAGATCCCTTACTTTCTGTTCATTATGATCAGTTATCCCATTGAGTCAATCAGGAATCTCCTCGCTGATTCCCCTCTTGCCTCCTAACTTGCTGTAAAGCCAATCAACAGTAGATTCCTGAGAGAATGCTTCTGTGAACAGCTTTTAAGATTCAGATTACACAGTATTAGTGAAGACTCTGTTTATTCCATTACAAAATCAAGATTCAGTACAATGTTGACAGTATCAACAATTCACAGTATTATATACAATATTTAGAACAAGGAAAGTCTCAATATTATATCTTATTACAGAAAGTAACAAGGAGCAAGAGAAGAATCACCTGGCTTCCTTAAGGGGGAAACCAGCTTCACATTTTAAAGATTCAATCAAGTTAAAGATCCAATCAATCAATTAACAAAAGGAATCACCTAAT
>JAQQSW010009817.1:0-13139 GCA_028646575.1 Pseudocheirus occidentalis
GGTTTGGGCTCAGCCACAATGAAATACTTATGGCCTCTGCAAATGCCTCATCAAGTGGGAAGATTCAATCAGACTTCAAGGGGTTTCCAGAACAGGTACCTCAAAGATTCAAGGAGAGCTCAAGGGGTGGGGGGGGGGGAGAATCCTCATCGTTCCCCCCTCAAACAAATGGGACCCAAATTCCTTCTGGGTAAAGGTCTCAGCTTCTGAAAGTGCTTCCTGCTGGCAAGGGGCGTAGAGCTGTCCCTGCCTCTCTGGGTCCCATTCAAGGGGCTCAGACTTCACATCCAAGGGGTCAGACTCCGGAACATGCCTGATGCCAGGTTCAGTGGGCTGGAGAACTTGGGGCTTAAACTCTGGAGGAGACACACCCAGCAAAGAGGTTAAGCAAACAAAGACCAAAACAGGCCCAAAAAAGTAGAGAGAGAACAATTTCCCTGGTAGGAATTAAAGATGGCTAAGGCAAGGCCAAAAGGCTGTCAGATATCGCTTTCCTTTCCAAATTGCTCCACGGACATTTAGCACATGGAAAGCAATAGCAGCTTTTCAAAAACAGGCAACAACTCCCAAAGCCTGTTCTCTCCTATCATGGAGACTATTGGGTAAAGCTGCAAAGTCTCAAAAGCTTTCACCTGTTCTAGGCCCCACTATGGACAGAATGTGTCAGGGCCTTAAGTAACCATCAATGGCTGCAGTCCCTCCCAGGCCTTGGGTTTAAATGTATTTAGACCACAGTAGGGAGACCCTTTATGACCCAAGAGTCAAAAACAAATGCTGGGATGACAGAAATAGCTCACCCAGGAATTTCCTGATCCCAAACAATTGACTCAACTATCTCCCACACACCTAAGGAAACATGGGGAGATCTTGGAGCCTTAACTAGAGAAAATTGGCTTCCCAATTTCACCAACAGGTCCCTTCCCAATAAAGGGACAGGATAAGAGGAGAGCATAAGGAAGGAGTGTTCAAACAACAGATCCTCAAGGAGGCAGGGGAAGGGGTATGCCTGGATACATCTCTTAGTTTCACTTCGATACCCCTGACTGACTGGTCAAGGGGAGGATAGAACCAATTGGTTAGAAGAGAGAACTTAGCCATAATAAAGTGGGTAACCTTACCTTCAGCCAATTTGCTTGCCCAGAGTTCAGTGAGAGATGGAGAAAGTGGGAGCACTGCCAAGCCCCATGTCCCCTGTCAATCCAAGTCTTGAGAAGACTGGAGGACAGGGTATTGGGAGGTGGCTCTGGACCTCAAGGACAATACTTCCTCCAATGTCCTTCCTGGTCAGATGGGCACGGTTCTAGAGGAGCTGGTTCCTGGGGCTCCCTCTGGAGAGTGCCTTGGAGGGGCACTCTTTAGACCAATGACCCTCCTTATGGCATCAAAAGCAGGTTCTCCCTCCGCCCAAGTGACTGGGCTTCCTCCCAGGGGTTCCCTGGAAGGGGTTTTTCCTGGCCATGGCAGGAGCCAAGAATCAGGCATGTTCTCTGTCTCTGGTTCATTCTCTGTGTTCTTTCTCCTCTGCTACAACCAGGTCTCTGTTAGTAAAGACTCCAAAGGCCCTCTCCAGTAATTGGGCCTGAGGTGTTCTGGAACCCATTGCCAATTTCTGCAGTTTCCTCCTAATATCTGGGGCAGACTGACTAATGAAATACATGTTAAGAATTGCTGCCCCTTCTATAGAATCAGGATCTAAATTTGTATACCTTTTAATAGCTTCTACCAGTCTACATAGGAAAAAGGCAGGGTTTTCTTGATTTGTCTGGGAAATTTCTCTAATTTTTCGACAATTTACGTGCTTTTGAAATGCAGTTCTTAGGCCTTCTAACAAGCAAAGTACCATATGGTCTCTCTTCTCTCTGTCCTTCCAAATCTGATAATCCCATCCTGGGCCACCAGTGGGAACAGCAGGGTCCAATTTTCTGGGGTCATTGATAGCCAAAAGATTCCCAAATTTTTGGGCTTGCCAGATTCTCCTCCTCTCCTCAGTGGAACAACAGGTAGAGAAGAAGATATGCAAATCACCCCCAAGAAAGCTCAAATTGTAGGGTTAAGTCTCGAAAGCCTTCAGTAAACTTTGTGGGGTTTTTGGAGAATTTACCCAGCTTCTCTTTAATTTGATTGGGATCCAAAATAGAGAATGGGACATGCACTCTAGTTGTCTCATCAGCTGAGAGAGCCACTTCCCTTAAGGGAAAAAGTCCTGAAGGTGCTGTGGAGACAGGGACTTGGGAAGGGAGATTGGAAGTAGATTGACTGGGGGGTGCTGGCTGAACCAGATCAGACTACAAGACTGGGGGATCTGGCTGGCAAGAGGGAAGGTCAGCTGGCACCTGAGGAGGGGAAGGGCTCAGAAGAGAAGATACCCCTAGTGTTGCCGTGGGGGTAGGACCTGAGGCCTGAGTGGATGTTGCCTCAGGGGGAAGGGGTACAGAGGGAGGCACTTCAGCAAGACCAGTGTCTGGGACCTGAGCAGGGATCACTGAAGGGGGAGGGCCCATACTGGGAGATGCAGGGTAGTAGATAAGGATGGTGTAGGGGGCAGGAAATGAGGGGTGTTGGGCTAGAGGAAAAGGGAAGGGAACCCAGGGGGAAAAGGGTTGGGGTCCAGCAGGAAGGGCTGGGACAGGTGACTGGGACCTGAGTAGGTGTTCCTGACGAAGGAGGGGCTGGGGCCGAAGCCATAGGAAGGGGGTTATTTAATTGGTCCCCGTTGCCCCTTTGTGGAGAGGCTCTAGCTTCAAGCATCTCACACTCTTTCCTTGGAACCGTGTTCCAAGACAGTTCAATGAAGGCCAGCAAATAGGCAGCTTCTAACCATTTTTCTTCTCTGCAACAGTATAATTCTAACTGCAAGAGAGTATTGTCTTTTGAAGTCCCAAAAACAGGCCCCAAGAGGAGAAGGGGGGAGCGAGGGGGAGAGGGGGGAAGGGGGTCCCAGAGCCTACACCTCATCAGAAGGTATGCTCGGGTCCAAGATGGCCTTGTAACTGTCTGTCCCCTAGCAACCTGAGAGTGTCAGGCTCAAAAAGCACCTCCAAACCTTCCTAGGGGCTTAGACAGTTACCCCAACTGCAGAGTAAGAAAGGGATAGAGAGAGAGGAGGTTTAGTAGTTACCTTCAGATCTTGGCTGGAGAAGGGTTTAAGGGGAATCAGGCAATTCTACCTATAGGGCTGATGGGGTACAGGCTCTGGGAACCCCCTTGTACTCTTTTTGAATCTTCCCACTTGATGAAGCATTTGCCTGAGGTCATAAGCCTTTCTTTATTGCTAGGCCCAAATCTCTGTTACTCTTAACCTAGCCTAGTTCTCCATTGTCCAGCTACTTCCCACCCTTGTTCTTATCAAAATATCTATACCCAAATCTGTTATCCTTAAACTAGCCTAGTCCTTCATTGTTTATCATCTCCAGGTAGCCTTCAGCTATTTCCCACCCTTAATACCATTCCTTGGGTGACCTCAGTTCCTCAAGATCCTCCTTGGTCTCTTCTCAAGATCTTCCCCAAACCCCTGCTGTAGACCACTCCTAGATCTCTCCCACAATCTTTCTGTATATAAGATCCTTCTTTCTTCCATGAAGTGACTGAGATTCAATCTAGCTCAGACTCACTCAGTCAGTGTCAGATTGTTCTGGCCTACTTGTCCAATATAAGCATCACAAATACTTAGGCTCCTTAAGAGTCTACTCATTATGGCAAATCTTTAATAAACTTTGTTTACTTTGGCTGAGAGAAAGCTTGAGTTGAATTCACTTGGCAGGACCCAGTGTGTTGGTGTTTTGGGGTCTTGAGCACCCCTAAATTTCAAAGCTTAAGAAGACCACCAAATAGATTGCAGTTTGGAGTGCTGAGAACCCCCAAATGTAAGAGTACGGGGCAGGGAGTCTGCCTGGAAAGAAATCAACCACTCAAGCCTTCTTTCATTCAGAGCATCAGGGTTTATTGTAATACCAATTGAAGGGGGTGAGATTCTAAAAATCTGCTATTTTCTCATTTCTATAAAAATTTTATGTGAATGATCTGTACCTGTATCCAAGGTGTACTTGATAAAGAAGGAAGGAAACAGGCAGGCTTTCACAAACAAAATTTTACAGCAAATCAAATCTTGATAGTCATGTAACTGACTAAAAGGTATATGGAATTTAAGATTCTACTATGTTTGTCAACTGACAAAACTCATTTGCATTGGAACAGTAAAATTTTGCCTTAATGGCTCTCCTCCACAAAGGTGTCTCCCATAGTCATAATATTATGACTCCTTGAAAGATGTGACAACACATATAAATTTGTTTGGCAATCTCTTTCAGATTATTGTTATTAAGTAAAGCATAAAAGAGAATGGCATATCCATACCACATGCATTTGCCATATTATGAAGGATATCCAGTGCAGATTCAAAACAGAAGAGACATTCCCTATAGTAAGTAAGGTCTTTCAAATGGTTCTGTTTTCACATGAAATTGTGCTAATTGTATAAAGTCAAAGAATATTTCACAGCTTCCACAAATAAGATTTATAAGCATTCAAAAGAGTTTCTAACTATAGTTATAACTATCCACTGAGGAAAAACCAAGTGGATAAAAAATGACTATTGTCCAAACTATAATATGCAGATGGATGGACAATCCATTGGATTAGTTGTAGACATATGCTTCTAGCTCTCTGTAGGGGAAGAAGGTGTTTTTTCTGAGAAGGAGAACTACTTACTCCTTCTTTGTTGTTCTATACCCTTAAGGGAGGAATGAAGTACTTATTAAACTGGATCAGGATGAAATAATGGGGAAGGGGAAACCCAAGTCCCACATTCTATTCCAGATATAGTCTCCACTACACAGCACCAGGCAGTTCTTATTCTGTGTCCAGGAGTATCTAGATTACTTGTTTTTTTCCTGCATTTAGGAAGCTATAAAATAGCCATCAATAAAATTTTCTTTGTGCATCTTGAGCTCCTAACTGGGAAAAACTCAACAATTAGAAAGAAAACCTATGTTATTCTTCTTGGGGACTTGGCTGAGTATAGCCTCCCTATCAGCTGCCTTTAAGCAAATGAAACAGAGAGGAACCATGCAGTGGTTAACCAATATCTACCATTATCTTAATAGTGCCTTTTTAAAGCTGGGGTGAACAAAAGTACAAAATAAACTTTAAAGAAATAGAGATAAACTTTAAGAGGAATGCATGGGAGGAGCAGGGGAGTTGGAGTGGGGCAGAGGTAGGGAATAGAATAATCTTGCTCATGTACTTTCAGAAAAACCTGGGTGTGTCTAGATATACCTCTTGGCCCCAGAATCTTATTCTGGCCTGACTGTGGCCAGTTTTGCTCTGGATTCCATGGAAACCATTTCCCTTTGATTTTGCTTGGTCCCAGCATCTTGATTTCTCCTCTTGGTCTCCTTAAAGACTGTTGCTAAGGTCCCAGCACCTGCTTTCATATCTGGCTCAGGTTCCCCCTAGTATCTTCACCTATGCTGACATTGAAAGTAGATGAGTATGTAAAGCAGCAGCAGTAGCAGCAGCAGCAGCAGCAGTAGCAGGAGTTATCTGGAGTTAGAAGATGGATTGTCTTTTTTGTTGAACAGCAAGGAGACCAGTGCTTTCTGGATGTTTCAGAGTGTGATGTAAGTAGAGATGGGATGTCTTTTCTACTTCTGGATCAAATGAAAATTGGAATTTAAGTTATTTAAATTCCTTTCATATTCATGAGCATGAAAGTAGAACACTTGGTTAGCCAAGGTGAGATTTATACAAGAGATAAATCATTAAATTTAACTTGAGACTAAAGATCAAAAGAATGAAATGTTTGAATTTTCTTAGAAAATATTCTGTATGTTTTACATGAATTTGAACATGCCCCCAGAGAAACGGGAAGACTCTAGTGCTCCTTGAAAATACTGTATTAGTCAAAATTATCTCTCATGACAAGAGTTAGCATTGCAGAAGACATATTGTGTGTTTCTTTGTCAAGAATGGGCTATCCTTATGACATAAACTCTAAACTGGGTATCTTGACACACAGGAGAGTAGGGGGGATGGGGATGAGAGGTGGAATGACAGAGGGGAGGGTAGATTTGGGGGGAAGGGTTGCTGGAAGGACACACTTCTGTAAAGGGACAGGGACAGGGTAGAGAATAGAACAAGGGGGGAGCAGGATAGGAAGAAGGGACTTATAATCAGTCTCTGACAATATGTCCATTGTGGAGATGTTCTGTGTAACTGCACATGTACAGCCTGGATTGAATTGCTTGTCTTTCCAGTGAGGGTAGGAGATGAGGGAGGAAGAGAAAAAATCTAGAATTTAAAGTTCTGTGTAGGGTCCCTACCCCAAGAAAAATTAAAAAATCAGAGGCATCTTGAGGAAGGAACAGGAAGTTTTTATTCTCTTCCCCTGCAGGAAGAGGGCAGTCTTCTCTATGGCAGGGATCGAGGAGATGAGGTGTGTTACAAAAGACAGAACAAGAATTTATACCCTAGGGCAGTCAAACCCCCTCCCCTCCGCTGTCCCTTCTCCCATTGGCTAGGAGGTGGGCTCTCAGTCTTGGCTCAAAATATAACCCAATGGTGGATAACAAAGAAGCCCACCACTATCTCTGCTGACTGGGTGTGGGTGGGGGACAGGAAGCCAAGGTATTATTCAGGTCTTTCTTTGGTAAAGGCCAAAGCAAGGGAAAAGGTCACAAGCAAGGGTAGAGGTCAAAAACTCTTGAAAAAGGGCCTAATGCTAATGACAACAAGAAAAGGGTTCTAGGTTGTATAAACCCAGGACTCAGGTCTGTCCAGTCTTACAATAGTCTCTCTCTGCTTTCCAGAGAGTTTCTCTCCCTTCTCATTCTGAGGAGTCTTCACAGAGGGTACAGAGAGTGTACCCCACTTAGTTCTATAATCAAATGTTAAAATACATATATATATATGTATATATACATATATATATAATTATTATAATTAACTACATGCAACTGGGAATTAAGATATACAGGTACTGGGGTAGGGAGATCCATCTTGCCCTTCTGGAAAGTGAGAGGGGTAATGGGGAAGGACACAGGAGAGAGCAGATTGGGGGAGGGGTAATACAGTGGCATAAGGGCTGTTTTGGGGTGGTGGGTGGGGGAAAGATGGGGAGAAAATTTGTAACTCAAAATCTCGTGGAAATGAATTATGTAAACAAGAAAATGAATTAAAAAAAAAAAAAGAATGGGCTGTCCTTGTAAGAGACAAAACTAAATTGAATGTAGGTGTCCTTTCTTTTACTGGTATTTACAGATAACATTCTATTGTATCATGGAGTTCTTTAATGTTAAAATACTACTTAAAAACTCAATACCCAGGGCAGCTAGGTGGCGCAGTGAATAGAGCACCGGCCCTGGAGTCAGGAGTACCTGAGTTCAAATGCGGCCTCAGACACTTAACACAAAAAACTAGCCGTGTGACCCTGGGCAAGTCACTTAACCCCAACTGCCCTCCAAAAAAAAAAAACAACTCAATACCCACTTTGAAAATGTATTTGCTGCTGGCCTGGAGTAAGGATAAGGGTTTTTTCAAGAGAACTGTGGCCAGATTTCAGGCATCCATTTCAAAAGCCATCAACCAAGCATCTGAGCATTGGCTGTAATCTGAGTGTCTTCAGAGAAGAGTAAGTTGAAAAGGGACTTTCATTTACTGTTCAGAAGGGAGTGGTTAAATGGAGGGAAAAACTATGTTTAGCCCAGGACATCCAAGGTAGGCAGGGACAGCTTTAATAGAAGATGTTTCTAAAATTGCCATCAATTTTTTTCTATCTTTATCCCCACCCCATATGTTTTGTCTCAAAGTTAAAAGACTTATTCTCCCTCCTTCCCAACTTCTTTTTTTTTTTTTAAAGGACATGTATTAGTTCATTTCACTCTTTTAGAAGAGAGAACTATTTCCTTAAAATAAGGAAAGTTGCTGTTGTAGCCCCAAGAGCAACTGATGAGATGTAGACTCTGGGACCGGGACCGGCCCCCCCCCCCCTGCCCCCCACCGGAGCTCTCCTTGAATCTTTGAGGTACATGCTCTGGGAAACCCCTTGCCTATCAAAATATCAAATCACCCTTGCATTGACCTCATTAACTCCACCTGAAGTCCCTTCCCAAGCTCATTACTGGAGTCAGACCTCATTGGCTTCTTCTGAAGACTCTCCCCAGGATCATCCTCTGAACCACCCCTACATTCCTCTGTATATAAGACCCCATCTTCCCTCTATCTGGATGAGAGTGCCGTGAAATGGCCTAGCAGAGACTTGTTCTGTGAGAGCACCGTGGAATAGCTTAGCATAGACTTGTTCTGTGTGAAAGCTCCATAAAACAACCTAGCATAGACTGGCTCCTTAAGAGTCTACCCCATATCTTTCAATAAACTTTACTTTTTCTTTGGCTGAGAAGACTTGAGTGGAATTCTTTCAGCGGGACCTGGCATGTTGGTATTTGGGGTCTCGGGCAGCCCTAACCCTCTTTGGGTACCTTTTCACAGCTGCCAAATTCCAGACTTGTTCATCCTCTGGGAGGATGTTCTAGAACAGTGGAGATTAGAGGCACCCAGAGCCTCTTTTGTTATTCAGTTACTTCAGTTACCGTCCAACTCTTTGTGATCCCCACTTGGGTTTTTCTTGGCAAAGATACTGAAGTGGTCTACCTTTCTCCAGCTCATTTTACAAATTTTGCAAACTGAGGCAAAAAGGGTGAATTAACTCTCCCAGGATCACACAGCTAGTGTGTCTGAGCAGCCCAGAAAAGGGCTCGGCAAGCTCTCACACCAGAAGTGATAGTTTTCCCTGACCACATTTACCCAACTCAAAACTGTGGCACCAAAAAGTTGTAGTGTGTACAGTGGCCACACACCACTATTGTCTCTGTAGATGGGCTGAACCAGGTTGAGGGTAGCTGATGGGAGGTGGGGGAGGGAGAAAATTTGGACCTAAATGAATATTAAACTTTTGTCTTTACATGTAATTAGAAAAATAGAATGCTATTAAAAACAAAAGAATGAACAATACATGTTTGAGGTCAGATTTGAACTCAGAAAGATGAGTCTTCACCCTGCAGATTACCCACTGTACCACCTAGCTGCCCTAGAGTCTCTATTTAAGAGTTTTTGTGTTTGAGGTTAGCAAATTTTTATTTGTAGAGGGTTGACAACAAAGTTTTTCTTGGGCTTATACATAAATTCAAGTGACTGTTCTGTCCCTTGAAAACTGCTCTATGGTGAAAGGCAGAGAGTAGGATTGCTTTTCTTTCCAGCAATCAAAGAATGCTTTGAAGGTCAGATGTTGAAAAAGTAATAATGTAGCCATGAAAGTAAGAATCACTCTACCAGACAGGTATAAATTCTCAAGGTAGGTGCATATTTAATGGAGATGAAAGGGCATTTCCCTTGTAGTATAAGAGGCACACAGCCCCTTTAATAAAAGGGTATAGGGAGCTTACAGTGGTCCCATGTGCAGGAATAATAGGTAAATAGAAGAGTGGTCTTATGGAGCTAGTGGAAGTCATGCAAATGCAATAAATAGGACTGAAGAGATCAAACAAAAGAAGACAACCCCCAAATTCTCTAGCACCACTCTCTGGGATGCTGGTCCTGTCTGGCCTTCCATTTGCCTCTGTTAGGTCTACAGGTGTGTATATATATATATATATACACACACACATATATATATATATGCACACATATATATGCATACACACATACACATGCATATAAATACATATATAGGTATGTGTATATATGTATACACATGCACATATATATGCATAGGGGTGTGTGTGTGTGTGTGTGTGTGTGTGTGTATACATATGTTATAGTAGATTAACAGGAAACTTGCATTTGCCTTGGGATATGATTGTAGTTCATCTCTCTTGCTTGTGAAAAATCTAAACCCAGTGTCTTTTCTTCTCCCACAGCCCAGCTTACCCTAAATCAGATATAATCTCTCTCATTTTTTAAAAGAGTCAAAAGGTTTTCCCAGATCTCTACTTTCTGCTGGCATTAATCATACCAGACACAGTTTTGATGGGTGCCGGATTCTCTTTAATATAAAAGGCTGAGGAGAGGGAGGTCAAGGTAGTAGCAATAATGATAAGCACAAATGAATTGTAAGGAAACATCTGCCTGTGCTGTTTGAAATGGGTAGCAGGTTGGTTTCTCCCCTAAGCTCTCCACTCACACAAAGGGAAAAGGAACCACGAAGAAATCATCCACCACCTTAATGGAGCTAGGAACTGTGAAATAAGCCTCCCTTACAGATAGAGTTCCCTTCTGCTACTATGTAGAGCGACCACAATATCTCAGCAGTTCTTAGTCTGGAGAAAGGGTTGCTTCTTGGCTTCTGATTCCTATCACCACACCAGGAACTCATGAGTCCTAGAGGAAAGAGAGGTCCAGGGGCCTGCAGAAAGAAACTGAACCCACAGGTCAACACTGTTCCCCTTTTCTGTGATGTTTTCAAGATGGAAGATCAGGAGCCTCCAAAGCCAAGTTAAAAAAGATATTACCAAATTGGTGAACTCTGAGAGAGAATTTATTCCCCTTCCCTTCCCTTCCCTTCCCTTCCCTTCCCTTCCCTTCCCTTCCCTTCCCTTCCCTTCCCTTCCCTTCCCTTCCCTTCCCTTCCCTTTCCCCTTTCTTTTTCCTTTCTTTTCCTTTCTTTCATCCTCTCTGTTTTTCTGGTTTGTCCCTCCTTCAGGATGCTCCCTACTCCCCAGAGCTCACGCTATTGATGTTAAGTTTAGTGTGAACACATTATGGACTTTAGTCTTACTGTAGTTCAGAACTCACATGTTCAAGCACTCCACCAGCTTCAGTGTTCTCTACTCTCAGGGATTACAGGTGTATCCTACCACTCCTAGCCAATTTTCATTCCAGAGTTCAATATCTCTATCATAATCATCTCAAGGTAGCAACCTGAGAGTCAGACATTACGTGAACATTTGCTAGTGACTTTCTACCCTGATATATATTAAAAATACCAACAAGGTATTTTTAATATCCTCTCTGCCCACTGGCACGTTTGGGGAGAAGGGAAAACAGTTCTCTTCTAAGAGGCATATATTCTCGGCTTACAAACTCCCATGGTAGAACAGCCTGGACTGTGGACCATAGGCTAAGAACCTAGTTGCATTCCACAATTCCTCTCTCAGCCTGCCCCATTGCCACTAGAGGTAGCATGGTGTGATAGAAAGAGACATACAGTGCCACTCTACCACTTTACAATTGTAGTATTTTAGAGTTGGTTTTTAGAAATCATCTAGTTTAATTCCCTCATTTTACATATTAAAGAAACCAAGGCACATAGAAGTAAAATGAATTGTCCAAGGTTATGAAGGTCAAAACTGTCAAAGCCAGGATTCAAATTCAGATCTGTATTTATTTCCCAGTTCCTTGAACAAAATCAGCTCACAGAGTCTTCATCTATAGTGAGGTATAAATGATTGTCAAAGTTGGAAGTATTCTTAATCTCAAGGGTATTTGCATTTTAATAGGTTTAAAAACCTCTTCTTCCTAACTTTCCTGATGTCACCATTCTTCAAGGCATCCAGGGTATAAATAATTATAATAATTCTGTGATTAGTGTCATAATACTATCCTATTTTAGAGATGTGAAAACTAAGTAAAGAGGGGGGTGTTCAGTAATTCTTTCAGTCATGTCTAAAGTGTGCTATGATTGTTCTGGTCAAATTATACCTGGAATATGATGGAACACAGTTATGGACATCACAATTTAGGAAGAAGGGTTGATGGTGACTAGTGTAAAAGAGGGATTTGAGACCATTCCATTAAAGAATCAGCTGAAGAGATTGGATTTTTAGCTTGCTCAGAAGTCTAAGACGGAGATGGAATAGATGCCTTTAAGTATTTTAAAGGTCTCATTATTCTCATTGACCTCAGAGGCCAACAAAGCGTAGATATTTCAGAGAGATTAATATATTAAGGCTGATATAAGTGGGGACAGAGTCAAGATGGTGGCACAGAAGCAGGAGAACTTCGCGGCTCCCACCAAAACCACCTCAAATACCTATAAAATATGACTCTAAACAAATTTTAGAGCTCCAGAACTCATAAAATGACAGAGAAACAAGGCTCCCACTGAAGGCAGCCCAGCAAACAGACAGAAAGGGCTCATCACAGCATGCTGTGAGCAGAGCCCAGCCCCATGTGGTTTTAGCCCCAGGCTGTCTAGGAGAAGCCCTGGCTGGAGCTTTCAGGAGAGTGGATCACTGGCAGCTGTGGCAGTTTCCAGAATTACCAACCTATAAGAGCCAAGGACAAAGGGAAAAGGTCAGTGGAACTCAGCTAAATTTGGGGGAGAGGGTCTGGCTGACTGCCTCCAGAGCTAGAAGCAGTCTGAAGTGGCAGCTCTTCAGCCACCTCCACCTGGCTGCTTCAGAGCTTGCGGCCTGCAGATTGCAGGGGGGCCAAACAATCATTCAGAAGCTAAGTGCTCTTGCATTTGAGCTGCTTGGATTGTGGTCTTGAGTGGTGGTCCTGAGGCTCGTTTTCAGTGAGCCAGAGCTGATGGGGGCTGCAGAGACTGCAGCCTCCTAATAGCTCTGGCAGCTGCGAAAACCCCAGTGATTTGGGACAGAGCTCTCCCCTCTGAAAGCAGAGTTCCACAGAGCCCAAAAGTCAAATAACTAATTGGCAACATGAGCAGGCAAAGGAAGCAAAAAAAACTCAGCAATGTAACTTTAGATTTCTTTTTGAGGGACAAAAAGGATCAAAGCATGGAGTGGGAGGAAGGCACAAGGGAATGGGTTAACCTTACTCTCATTGAATTTGGCTTAGGGAGGGAATGACATACACTCTAAATTGGGTGTCTTGCCCTACAGGAGAGTAGGGGGGAAGGGGATGAGAGGGGGCATGATGGAGAGGAGGGCAGCTTGTAGGAGAGGGTTGTTAGAAGCACACACTTCTGTAAAGGGACAGGAACAAAGTAGAGAATAGAACAAGGGGAGGGTGGGATAGAAAGGAGGGAAATATTGTCAGTGTTACACAATATGTCCATTGTGGAGATATTCTGTGTAACTATACATGTATGGATGTATATATTATATATATATATATATATATATATATATATATATATAATTATTTACATGCAACTGGGAAATAATGTATACAGGCACTGGGAT